>APFE031088049.1:175844-194278 GCA_000404065.3 Pinus taeda | reverse complement strand
AAAAATTAATGTATATGAATGTGTGGTTTTAGAAATTTAATAATATACTTTTAATTTGATATTTCTGGATACATTATATTAAAAAAAGTGTTTAGATTTAACATTTTTTATCCTTAACAAAATGGAAGATTGTGTAGTCCAACAAGAAGATAAAATTGTGTTTTCTAGGCAATTTTTTTGCTGGCATTGTGAATTAGGTGTTGTCCTTGATGGAAACCTACCTAATGAGTTGTTCTTATTTGATATTATAAATATATTTGTAAAAACATTATAAAATCAATATTAAACATAGACCTTAACATAAACATAATTATAGGTTTACTAACATTAATAATCTTGGACTATAGAGCTTAGGCTTAAAAAATTGTGGAATTGTGTTCAGTGTTCTAATAACATTATGATTGCTCATTTGATTTTATACAAGGTGTATATGTGAAGTTTTTCTATATGTGCAAATGGTAAATTATGTATGTGTCTTACTTTTAATTTCATTCAACATTAAATTATTTTGTTGATATCAAATATGTTTTTATTTTCTATTAGGTGATTTCATTGTTTAATCATGGATCCATCTATCTGGAGTTGTCTTCCATTGAAAATTATTCAACTTATCTTCCTCTCGATGCCTTTATTAGTTGTGATAAATTTTAGCACTGTTTGTAAGAAATGGAAGAATGTTTTGCAAAACCCTTCTTTCTTGTTACTTTTCAAAGAATGTCTCTACAAACAAATTCTGATTTATGGTTCCTTTCCTCAATCATGAAGACAATTATTTTTCTTCTCGATACCTTAATCAGAATGCACACATATCTCAATTTCATTTGTGATTCATAGATTCAAGATATAGAGTAGAGTCTATTATTGGACCAATGTTGGTTTTATCCTTACCAACAGAATTCTCCCATTCACTCAACTATTTCATGATGAATCCATTTACAAAGGCCTTTAAATACATAGGGCCAATATGAATTAGAGAGTGGGGATTATTTTCATTATTGGAAAATATAAGCAACAGAAAATATGAATGGGTTGTCCTAAAATATATGTATGCAGAATGCAATCTAAATTTTTATGTTTGCACTAGTCTTGATAGGGTATGACAAAGGGTTTCTCTTCCATTTGCTGGCACTTCAACCCCTAAGAACGGGGTGCCTTGTAAAAGTTAATTTTTTTGGTTGTATATCGACAAAGAGTATGAATATTATCCTTAGTACGGGTATACAATCTACCAGTTTGATGTAATAAAAAATGAATGGGGCTTTTCGTTCATTCCAATCACTGACATATGGTGTATGTCATTAGAAATATACATGGATTAGTTGATATTCCTTGTCAATGATGACTCCACTTCTATATGGTCAACTGAAAAATTAGATCATTTCCAATTTGGTCAACCATGCATTGAATGAAGAATTGATTACTTTGAAGATGATTGGGGTTTTAGATGGAAGTTGTTGGAAGAAATTTTTGCAAATATAAATAGCAAATGTCATGTTTATCTTCCATTTCGAAGAGCCCATGGTCTGGTTCTTATGTGCAATTGTAATGAATTTCCTTTCCTATTATATGACTCGAATCTATTTTCTAACATATAATGATAATTAAACTAATGAAAATATGTCTCGGTTTTGGTACCCAATGCTGGAGGATTGCAATAATTTCATTATGGAACTGTTTATGCAATTGCTCCTTGTATCGATTCAGTTGATGAGATTCCACCATTATATATGGATATGGATTTTTATGATTAATATTCTTAGGAGTTCCTATAAGTATTTCCATTTTATATACTCTCTATGGTTGTGGAAAATATTTCCATTTTTATCTCTATGCATACTATGAATCTTTATGGTAATACTTTAAAATTATGCTTGTATCGATCTTTATGATGTAAAATGTCTCATATTGTTTCCCTAATTTTTTATTAATTACATGTAAATGTGTCTTGATGTTATGCATTTTTATTTGTTTGTATAATTATAATTGTTATGATGTTATGAGTTATGTTTTATACGCTATTTCTATTGGTTTTTGTAATTGATTGTCAAACAATGCTATACCTTTATGTACATTTTAATATTTGCATTTCTATTTGGATAGTATATATTTGTAAATTTCTAGATATACTTCCAAGTCATATCATTCTTAGAGTATTGTGTCCCAATATTATGGGTTTTGTTTTGATTCTAATATGATACATGCAAATTCAGACTTTTTTGTTTAAGCCATTTGGAATAATTCATTTTTGTTTTTAGCCATTTTGAAAATTCATTTTTGTTTTTGGCCATTTGCGAAAAAACCTTATACATTTTGATAAGTTTATATGGTTGGAAAAATTAACATATACACTTTTTATGTTTTTCTACGATTTCCAAAAAAAAAAACTTGTGCCTTTTTCATTCTTTTGTGTTTGTTTATATTAGATATTTGCTATGTTCCATGTTTATGATTCCATAATGAATATTTTATTATTCATTGTAGACATGTCATTTGAAGGCACAAGCAGGCATACAAGAAAATGAAATTTGTCACCACAATCACATGAGAGGTCTATTGAAAGTCATCGTTTACGTATCAACAAAATAAGCATGCCATAAATGAGAATAGGAGAGCTACATGTCATATAAGAACGAGTGAAGCCACTCTTGAAAATTATTTTATAATTCCTCGTAACTATTGTACTATGGATGATATAATGGAAATAAGATTTCTTGTTAATATTTCATTATCAGAATATGCTCCTCGTCAACATAATCGTGTTGTTCAATGCTCTCATAAAAATGTTCATAACATTTTGGGAACATCTTACACTCGAGAAGAAAATCATATTTATAACATGGATACAAATGTCCACCCTAACCCTTCCGTGTGTCCAATTGCATGTTTTGACGTCAAAAGGTTGCAAAACATCCATGGTGGAGGTAATGATGGCATTGTGTCTGATGATTTGGATGATAGTTTAATTGGCCATTTGTTTGATAATTTGGAGCTAGTTGCTCAAAACATCGGATCTTCCAATCTTGCTTCTCAGAGTAATGTGGTCCCACGAAGGGAATCAGTCATCCCTGATAGCATTTCTCATGGAAAAATGGAGGTAAGACAATGATATTTTGATTTTTCCTGCAATAGTGGTTGTTTTATTACATTCCTCTATTTACAAAGTTTTGTTTACTAAACTTATAAGTTATTTTATTCTCTTGGAATACAATACAACTCGTTTTGATAGAGGTCTAGAAATCAATTCCAAAAGTGTTCCATCTACTAATCTGAGAAGTGAAGATGAAGCATGGCATAACCTTCCTATGCATTCTCTTCGACAATCAAATTTCCAGACTAATGTAAATTTTCAACGTTTTTAATTTTCTTTTAATTTTTTAAATTTCTAGTTGGTTGGACATTGAATTTTATGGCATATTTTATTTTCTTCAAACAGGAAACAACTCATTTCAATAGATTCATACAAATTAACTTCGTAGATGTTCCATCTACTGATGTTAGAAGTGAATATGAACCATCTCATAGTGTTCATCCACATCGCAAAACAAATGTAAATGTTCAGTGAATTTAATATTTTTCTCATTTTTCATTTACAGTTGGTTGGAGTTTGTATTTTGTAACCTTTTATGGAGAATCCATCATTTCATCTCAATAGTTTGGAGACTTAGAATACAAATCATCAAATCGTAAAACTAAAGTAGATGTTCACTTTATTTGATTTATTTTCCATTTTTTAATCTTTCTTACTTGGACATTTAGTATCTATATATATATATATATATATTTGAAAAAAGAAGCAACTCATTTGAATACAAGCATAAAAACTACATCCAAATTGTTCCATTCACTAATGTTAGAAGCCATGATCCAGGTGGATCTCTAGACACTAGTGGCATGGAAAAGGCTCAAAATTCAAAGTGGCAGAAAGATGATTAACTTGACATCAGATTGAAGTTCTCGTCACGTTGATTCCAACGGTATGAATGAAACTCTAATCCGAGCCTAGATGAAGGAGATAGAGGCAGTCAAAGTTGGGTTGACTTTTGTTGACTGGGAAAGATTAATGAAGACACAATTTGGAATTTTTCATTAGGGAACAATTACCTCTATTGCCAATTGGCTAATAAGGATTTTTGTGGTCCAAACCCTTCTCAATGGGGACGATTGATCGAGGTGGATCTCCAGACACTAGTGGCATGGAAAAGGCTCAAAATTCAAAGTTGTGGAAAGATGATTAAATTGACATCAAATCGAAGTGCTCTTTGCCATAATTCTAATGGTGCAGATGACACTCCAATCTGAGTCCCAGTGAAGGAGATAGAGGCAGTCAAAGTTGGGTTGACTTTTGTTGACTGGGTAGGATTAATGAAGACAGAATTTGGACTTTTTCTAGTAGACGGAATTCAGCCAACTCTGGCGAGATTCCAAGTGAAATTTTCGCCTGGTTAAAATGACTCCTTCGATCAAAATCCATATTTTTCAAAAAGTGTCATGTTGTTTTTTTATAACAAAAAAATTATAAAAACAGGTTGGCGAGCCACCAACCCCGCCACCCCAATCCGTCAACAGTTATGGAGGGGCAGGCCATGACCCCCAGCCCCTCCCCCCATTCCATGGGACTGTGTACACAACGTAAAGGTTTGGGTGGGTCGGACCTTGGGGCATGAACCCAACCCACTTAAAACAAACAATGTTGCCATTAAAGGTGGGCTCGCCCTTGGGGCACGGACCCAACCTTCCACCCAGCAAATGTTAATGAATACACCGGTGGTAAGTGGAGTAGACAAATCGCCCAAGGTGGGTCCAACCCAAACCATTTTTTTTTAAATAACATTATGTTGTGCAAAAAAAGGAGGAGGCGGTGTTTGACCACCCGACCTACTCCATAATAACCGAATCTTAAACCAACTCAGCCCAATGGATTCCTTGTGAATCCACCACCATTTTTTTATTTAAATTTAGTTTATTGGTGCACCCAGGTAGAGGAGGGAGGACACATAGTTAGAGGTAGATTTTTGGAGGAGGACCCGATTTTCACTTTATCACATTTCGACAAATTTGATATGGTTTCAACATTTCTTGACACCATGAACGCAATGGTGATGTGTGTTTCTCCATCATAGTTTTGCATTCTCCGGCCATTTTTTAGTATGGAGGTATAAAAATCCTTTTTGTAACTGATGTTTGTACTATTCTTTCTCATGCCAATTAATGAATCAAGGCCTCTGGATCAAGTAGGGCTCAGAGATGTATCCAAGTTAGATGAAATCCATTATCAAGTTTTGTTATCTTATTTCATTCTTTAGGTGTTTCTCCTCTTCTCTCATGTGCACATTAAATTTCTATGTTTAAGCTACAATTTATGCATGTAATTATTTAACACATCTATAAGCAAAAGAACTTCGATTACGCCAAGAGCAACCATATCATAACCCTCATCCACATCAAGACACAAATGTAAATTTTGAATGAATTTGATTCATTTTCATTTTATTCATTTATAATTAGTTGGAAATTAATTTTTAAAGTCTTTTATGACAAAGAGACCTTTACATCCTCTCAGGTTCGCGAAATTAAGACCATAAATTTGGAAATACCTTCTCATAGATCCATTCCACATGCTTCAAATTTGCAGAGGCAATCTCATGTTCTTGAAGATGAAGTACATGTTAGAAGAAATTTTACTCTTCTAAATGGTTTTCAACATGGTTTGGCCAATATAGATCATATTCACTTTGATGAAAACATGATTGCAATGCATAAAATATTTTGAGAAAAGATAGATAGCTTGTGAGTTGTACAAATGTGCCACATTTGCCAAGAATCATATCCTGAAATCCAAGTTTTGAGACACTCTCAAGGACCTCTTTTCAGACGATGCAAGAGTAAAACAGGAGCCCATCATTTTTGTCGATATAATAACGTGGATCCTGGTGAGAAACCTCATAATCTAGGAGTTCTTACTCAAGTTGAATAAATCCTAATAGCACATGTGAACCCTATTTTGCAAGTGACACATGCTCGAGGTGGGAAATATAAGTATAGTGGTCATGCAATTAGCTTTCCTCGAGATAATTCTATAATTGTACAAAATCTTCACTAACATGTTGAAGATATTGACCTTGTAATTGTGAGGATACATGCCACTCAGTCCAAATATTTTGAATGTTATGCCAAAATATCTCGAGTGATGGTTGCATTGATTTTCAAAATCCAACATGATTAATATTATCGAGATGTTACAATTGAATATGATTTAGTGAATTTTTTGCCTGAAAGATCAACATATTTCTTCTCCAAGGTTAAATTTTTTGATTGTGATATTGATGAATCTGAGATCAATGAAACTAATAATGAAGGGTTTCCTACTGAGCATTTTCCCTCTCATCCTTCTTCTTTTGTTGCTTGCCTACCAAACAAATGAATAGAAGTGGAAGAAATTAGAGAATTTCTTGATAATGTTGATTCTTCACATGTTCAATACATGGATTGGACCACTATTGGAACCTCTCTAGTGAATGAATATAATATAGAGGGGTTATTAGATATGGAATTCTCAACATTGTTCCCCACTAGTGATGCTGATTGGTTGCAATCATGTACGTGTAGTGCTGAACTTCATGAGTGTGCATTGCATCTTCTTAGGTAATATGATTATAGATTTGGAAGCCATCCTTGCTTTCAATATTAACTATTCAACATGATAATGTGGCATCGAAACCAAGTAGTTGTTGTAGTTTTTGCAAAGAAACATTTACATGTTAACTCACCTACAACAATTGAAGAGTTGTGTTACCAACTATCTGATTTACGAGATAATAAGTTGGTTGAGCTTCTTATGCAATTTGGTTTTTCTCTAAGAGTTACAAGGGCATACAGGACTAAGTGTTGAGATGAATTGACTAACATGAGTACTTAGTTAGGGTGTCCATATTTATTTCTTACTTTGAGTGTAGCTGACAAAACGTGGCCAAAGTTGCATAACCTCATGCCCATACGTTCACATTCTCGTTATTTAAATGAGCATCATATGAAAATTGAGAATGTTATCAAATACCCTCATATTGTTGTGACATTTATGCACCATAGGTTCAATATTTTTCAAGAGGAAGTTATCCAAAAATATTTTCAAGCTAAATACTTCTCGTACAGGTTTGTGTTGTCGAATTTGTTTTCTATACTTTGTCAACTTTTTTTATGATTCTATTTATATTGTTTGTAGTAACTATATCTTCATTTTTTTCAGATGTGAGTGGAATCATAGAGGTTCAACACATATCCATGGTTTCCTATTGTTAGAAGGCGCTCCTGACATGGAAATACTTGATTGGTCAAATGGTTTTGATGTACAACTTGTAAAGATATTATTCGACAAATCTGTAACTGCATGGAATCCACATGACATACATCGTTGCAGCATAAGGGTTCCATGAAGCCTCAATGAATACCCTTTCTTATTGAATATTGGTCATATTTTCTCTTCGCATCCTCATAATGATTACAAAGAATTTTTAAACCGTGTCTAGAGGCACACAAAGTGTATTTTAGATTCTTGTTTGCACAAAAAGGGAACTATTCTAACATGTCGGTACAATGCTCCATGGGATCTTTGTGATGAACCAAGATTATTCATAGTTGATCAAGGAAGAGAAATATATGAGCCAAGAAGAAATGATGGCAGGCTTAATGTACATAACATTGATCTTCTAACAATGTGGCCTACAGATGTTGATTGCGAGCCACTGCTTTCTTGCTATGTTGTCTTGAAATATATTGCTAAATATGCATCAAAAGCAGAAAAAAGGTCTGAAAGTTATCATCATATTTTAACTATAATTTCAAATTCTATTGGCATTGAAGATCATGCTTTATGTGCATATAGAAGGTTTCTTGTACAAACAATTGTTGATCGTGACATTGGAGCACAAGAAACATGCCATATGTTTCTTAAGCTAGCTCTTGTTGTTTATAGTTAGAAATTTATTTCCTTAAGTGTTGGAACAAAGGTTCTTAGGAAAATATCAAGGGATGGCTTGCAATGTTCATCTGATAATACTTTTGTTCAACATTATTAGAAGAGACCTTTCTTCCTTGAACATCTACCTTTGATATAAATAGCAAGATCTTGGACATTTGATAGCAAGCGTAAGCAAGATTTATGGAAGCCTAGAGATCTTCATGCTATTCTTCGAGTTTGGCCACGGTTTTATTCTATTCCTAGTGAGGCTTCAAAGGAATTCGAAACCTTTTGTTGGAAATAATTGTTGTTGTACAAGCCATTTTGTGACATTCTTGTAGAAGTTGGCCTTTTAGCTGAAATTATTATTGAAAATTGGAGGAATTTTAGATATCGAGCATGACATGTTGATCAAAATCTATCAATTATAGACAATAATAAAAATTAAGAAGATGGTGATTTTTCTAACTATGAAATGAATCTTGAAGATGATTTTCAAGAACGACATATTATCTCTCGCTTGGTTCCACCAAATGATGTGAATGTTTCTAATCTTCACACCCTTTGTTGAAGGGACTTTGATGTATCCTTTGACTGGGAAAGTACAACTATTTTTTATGATGTTGCAGAAGAAGCTATTAATTTTATAAGGAATGAAAAATCAAGGGGTGATATTTTTGACTTTTCAAACAGAACATTTGTATCTCCAAATTCTTTGTCAGAAAAACAATGACTTGCTTCTAAAATTGTTTTAAGCCATTTTGCTGAAAAGGATATTTGTGAAGCTCTTCTTATGACTATTCAGAGCACTACGGACATTGGGAAGTCTTTCCTTATCCATTGTATTTTTGAAGCTCATTCTAATTCGTCAAGTAATGGAAGACGTCGTTTTCTTCTTCTTTCCCCAACAAGAATATCTTCTTTTAATATCCATGCAAAAACAATACATTCAGCTCTAAAAATTCCAATTAAAGCTATGCAGCCACTATAGGGAAAGTTAGTTGCAGTATTCAAATAAGAAATGTGATATGTTAGATATATATTGATTGATGAAATGAGCTTTCTAGGATCAAGGTTGTTTATGAAAATAGATGCTCGATTACGAGAAGCATTTCCAAAGAAAAAGAATTGTCCTTTTGGTGGAAAATACATCATCCTTGTGGGTGACCTTGGCCAACTATCTCCTGTTAGAGATAAGCCTTTGTATGAAATTAATACAACAGGGAAAGTGTTGTGGAACAAATTCCACATTGTTGTCACTCTTGACGCAATCTTTCGCCAACAAGGGAATAATGAGAAACAATATTGTTTTTGTAGAGTCCTCAATAACATAATAAATGTAGAACCTGTTCTTGCATATTGAGAGTTTCTTATTTCATAGGTTGATATGAGGTTGCATCCTAGAGAAAGAGATTTATTTAATGCAGTAGTTCACATGTTTTGAAAAAAAAATTGGTCTCCTTCCGTAATAGGCATATGTTAAAATCACTAAATTCTCCAATTTCATGATGTGTTGCTAAGCATTAAAGGCGTTCAGAAATCATTGGTGTTGATGATCATCATTTGGACTGTGAAGTTTTGTTGTGTTTTGGTCAGCATGTTATGTTGACATGTAATTTATGGGTTGAGGTTGGCTGGGTGAATGGTGCACTTGGTTATGTTAAGTATATATTTTATATGCCTATCTCTAAGCCACCTCAACTTCCAATGTTTACAACTATTGTTTTTGATAAATATGTTGGTGTTCCATTTGATGCAAGCAATCCAAACATTGTCCCTATCACATGAGTGACAAGAGGAAATCGAAAATAAATTCCTTTGATGATGGCATGGGGTCTTACAATCCACAAGTCACAGGGATTGACTTTAGAACGAGCGTCAGCTGATATCAGGAATAAAGATTAGCAAGGCCTTACCTTCATAGCCATATCAAGAGTGAAATCAATAGCTGGTTTACGCATTGTGTTGGGCATGGAATCTCCCCAAGGAATTTTGTGGGGCTTAAAGCCCAAGTTTTGACCAATTCTTTTATAAAAGATCCATGAATTATGAGTGCAGAGTGGGATGTTATAATAGAGTCACAGGGTTATCCACCCTCGGTTTTGTAACGTAATATCGGCTTGATAGATCTACCCATTATCCGTGGACCATGGGATTGTATAAATATAATGAGGCTCTAAGTATAGAAGATATCATATCATAACTAATAGAGGGAAGCATGATAAGTATAAGTGATTCAGTCAAAGTGAAAAGTGCGTCTTTGGGTTGTAGAGTAGGAGAAAGCTCTGCAACTGAGCGCAAAAAGGCCTAGTAGTCCGTAACTGAGTGTGTAGACCCCTGCAGCTGAGTGCGCAGGGCAAGTCATGTCTATAACTGATTGTAAGAATCAATAAAGAGAAGTTTACCATATTTTTGTCTATCTTTTCTTGTTTTAATTAGGTATAATTTGCAAGTATACTGTTTATTTGTTGCGCAAACTCATATGAATGTTTTGTGTAAATAAATATAACATAAGACATCTAGGTATGCAAAGGTAATTAATTGGTATAGGAAGATAAGTAAGATCTCAGGTAATAATGCAGAGCAATGCTCTAATAGTGAGGAAGCTCTAGAGCCCCTGGTTAGGGCTGCACAAAGGTAGTATATCAGGGCGTGAGGAATAGGGAAGTGCGCAAAGTGACATGTGCAGGGATGAACAGTTGGACCAGTCAAACCTCTCAGACATCTCAAGGGTGTGGAAACCTGGTTCGAACACCCTCCTATACTACTTCAAGTGAGACAACAGTCCGCGCTCCGCAGACTGTTGCCGAAAAGGCCAGTAGTACAGGGATTTGTTTGGCTAATTAACTCTGAACCTTGGTTAGGCCCTAACAAGCCAACAAATGGTTCCGTTGTCAGGACCATGATCTGCATAGAGATGTTTGATGTTGTATCACTGGAATTCAACAAAGAAAGAAATTTAAGATTGGTTGAGCAGGAATATTCACGAGTTCGCAGCGCAAGAAGACAGGAATCTATGAATATCAAAGGAAGAGTAGTTAGACTGCTACTCATATACAAAGATCCACGAAATTTTCTTTGCATCCTTACCCACTGAGTTATACAAGTCGATCATGAAGCTAGAAGATAGCCAAGGAAGGTGTAAACTCGACAAACCTATTCTGTGGACTCCATAATTGGTGCGCATACTAGAAGCATCAGAGGATATGATCGCGCACGCTGTCAATCACTGGCTCGATTGAATCATAGGAGGATCCATCACTGAATTCACAATAGATAATTCAATCAGTTATAGTGAGCGAGAACAATGCTTCCTCAAAGGACTGCAAGGTAAGTACGTTAAATCTTTAAACACTAGGATTGAGTGCTACTATGTGAAAAATGGGTTATGCAAATAAATTGATGTTTGGGGCTATGAGAATTGGGATAATATATAGAAACGAAGGTAGCACAGAACTAGAAACTAGCCCCTTGATTTCACCTCCATGAGGGGGCGAAGAAGAGATCGCGAAGGTCTCGCCAAGAAGTGCGATCAATCTAATAAGGCAGAGAATTCCACGCATACCACCCCCACCCACACCACCGCCAATTTAACTGTCTTCATCCCCTTCTTTGCCCATACTACCTTCGCCACCACTGTGAAATAGTATGGCAAGCACAATAAAGGTACCAGTGTTCAAGGGAGTACAAAATGAAGATTCATACTAGTTTTGGTTCATGATATTAGTTGTATGGGAATCATAGGGAATCATGGATGACAATATAAAGAAGGAAAAATTGGTTAGCACTCTGTAGGATCATGCGCTAACTTGGTACATTAATAATTCCAATGACAATCTGAATGCGAGGATCATGGATATCCAAGCTGCACTAAACAAAGAATTTAGCAAGCCAATGTTAGAGGCACAGTCAATCATTAGGTTCAAGGAGATCACAATGCTACTAGTTGAGACCCCTTGAGGGTTTGATCAAAGAATGAAGTGCCCAATTCATGAAGCTAACATGACGTTAATAGATGGGCAACATCATGACTGGTTTGTAACATCATTAAAACTGCATCTATGAAACGCGCTGTCACAACAAAGGCTAAGCACTCATTCCAAGGCCTTGGAGGTAGTGATGAGATTACATGATACCCCGATACAAGATCCCAACCTGGGAGTTTAGAAAAATCACACGCAGTTGAAAAACTTGTGCCTTGAGATGCAAAGTTTGAAATAAGAGAGGCCAACCCACCCAAAGATGTGCGATGAGGTATGGTGCGTAAAATGCAAGGACTAGGGGCATGACAAGGACCATTACCCAGTATTCATGAATTACCTTATGGGAGGAGGGCCAATGCCATTGAGACCAAAGGCACAAGCAGGAGCAAGAACGGTGTCTGCATTTTGGTGCACGATTTGTCAAATAGGAGGAAAGAATGCTACAAATAATTGTCGTCTGTTATAAAAGTATACACAAAATTCATAGCATTTGTTCTGTAATTTCTATAGATCATTGGGACATGATGAGTGCACCTTTAGAAGTTATGAGTTGAAGATGGACTGAAATCCTACCTAGAGAGTTTAGGCCGAAACATGTCCCCTTAATCAAAATGCAGGAATGGCGTGCATTGGATTTCCAGGGTATGGATGAGGCCAAGGTGGAGGGGGACTAGGAAGTGGTTGCAAATAGCTGATATGTTACAATTGCGGAGGTCCACAACACTATGCCCACAATTGTACAAATCCAAAATGACCATCATGCCTATATTGAATGTTGTTTGATCATGAGACAAAGGATTGTCCCACACTAATAGTGAGGTTGCACGATCAAGGAGCACTCCAACCTCCCCCAACCTAGAACATACAAATGATGAGTTTTGAGCTGCATGAGGAAGACCCTAATGTAAATATCATGCTCCAGAGTGGAATTACGATAGGGGATGAAAAAGGAAAGAAACTTGAAGAAATTACGTGGGTTCGCAAGGCTCCAATGAAGGAACCAGAATTTGATTTGGAGTGTGCTAAGGAGACCCTCATAGAAGCTAAGAGGAGATTTGTTGATGCCTACACTTCAAGAAGTAAATACAAACTGGAGCTGAAAATGGACCCATCGATGCTCACTACATTCTTGGAGACATGCACGAATATGATGCGCGACATCAAGGTTGTAAAGGGGCTACAAGAACTCATAACTAGATGTGTTGGGACTGTGCTAGGAGAACCACACATAGTCCGGAAGCTCAGGAAGCACACAACGCAAATGGGAATGGAGATGAGATTGACCGTGCAGATTGGGTAATATGAGATGGACCAAGTGATTATTGATCTAGGATGGAACACAAACGCCCTGCCAAAGCAGACATGGGAGTGCATGGGCAAGCTTGCGTTACAATGGTCTCCTATCCAACTGTGAATGGAAAACCAAAAAAAGATCATGTCTATGGGGAGACTCCAGGGAATCACGATAGATATCGAAGGAGCAAGCACACTAGAAAATTTCAATGTGATAGAGATTATTGATGACAACAATCCCTACCCTATGTTGTTGGGAATATATTGGGCCACTCACATGAATGGAGTGATAAATCTGAAGAAGCGCAAGATGATTTTTGAGAAAAAGTCTTTGCGCGTAGTGGTAACTTTAGACCCTACAAAAGGATAGTCCTACACGGAGCCAGTGTGCAAATACGACAATTGCGATGATCTAGACCGCATCTACAAGATAACCATGCGAGAGCAAGACTAGGTAAATCCAACCACAGATGGCCAAATATCATGGGAGTGTGAAAGTTCCTGCACATCAGATTCTAATGAGGAGATAGAATGATAGCAGAACCACTTACACGAGGTAACCACGCTAAACTGTAACATGATGACGAGATCACTACGTTGCGTAGCAACAAAGGTAAGAGATCTGCCTACATATGATGGGTTAGGCATCGTGGATGACTTCCTGAACATATTTAAAAGAGAAGTGTTAGGATAGCACCATTTCAAAGCTTTGAAGTGGGTACTGCACGCTATGCCCACGAGGTGGTGGGGTATGCATCAAAGAAGTTTTGAGGACTGGCGTGAATGCAGAAGGATGATGTGCATGTGGTTTGGGAAGCCTCAAATGTGATTCACAGACATGATTGTCAGGAAAATTGGTCTGTGCACCCACCTATCTAGGTGGATATAAGTATATGGTGCAAAACCTACACGGATGGACACACCCCTCATGGTAGGAGACACAGTGAGTAAGCAGGTGTGGATAAGGCAGTGGTGCAAACGACCCCTCCAGTTGGGAACATGGAGTATGGAAAGATCAAGTGCATAAAATGATATCCACACAGACGCCTTGAAGAAAGCACACAAAGCGTTGAACAAGGTCCACAATGCAAAGCGAACTAACTGGCACATGCACGTACTAGTAGTTTTATGGGCTTATAGGGTCACGGGAAAGAACCTGGCCACACACGCACCACCAAGGCCAGAGTATAAAGAAAATACTATGAGCCCTATAGTATATAAAAAGCTTAGACCACACACTATAGCACCAATTGATACAACAGTTCGTGGAACTTTGGAAGAAGAAATCCCATAAGGAAATTTTAGGCTCCAAGAACTTGGGAAAGAAAGGGTACAATTAAGGAAGAAAAGCACTCTAGTAGACGTGGAAGTTAAGAAGCTGGAGGACGAAATAAAGGAAGGTTTTCTTGATAAAAAGACCAGGGTGATAAGACAGGATGCACACTATCACGCTGACAAGTTTGAGGACTATTTTCATGAATTGATCAATCTGATTCCTTGGCTTGGACCACACATTACTAAGTGAATCAACCAGGGTGGCGCATTGTAGATGATAAAGTGCATGACACTGCTCGTAATAATAAAAGGTGGGTATTTTCTAGGAAAATTGATGAACGGTAGGATGAAACTCTATACAGGTGGTGTGACCACTTGACTAACCAAGCGAAGTACAGTCTTAGTGCTCCAGGTAGTTGAAATGAAGCACGGGACTATAAACTATTCTACCTGGGAGCTGCGTGATGTTGGAGCTATGTACAGAAGCAAAGAGTCACAAGGTCTGCGACTGTGCATGGGGGGTTATGCTACCACGTAGGTTGGCTAGAAAGTGACCGTTGAAGTCACTATTCATGATGGGATGCTTGACTTGAAACCAAATGAAGTGGGCGGTAGGAATTTAAGATGTGATTTATGGGTAAGATTTGGGAAAATTTTCTACCAAGGGAGCATTAATGAACCAAATTTAGGGGGAACAGTCGAATTCAAATTCAAAAAGTTGTATAAATTAGAAAGGGCTACCCAAAAAACAACACTTGGTCATTTGCGAATTGATCCATTGAGTAGAGCCCTATTTGTTTTGTGTCGAGTGTTGATTGAGCCCCCGAGTTCACGAGTGATAGTTTTCTGGATGGACATGATTGAAACAACAGAGGAAGTTATCGAAATACCAGAAATGACTGTGGCAAATGTTGTGGAAGGTGCCGTGATTGTGGTAGAAATCTCGAAATCACTGCGCATGCCAAGACCAAAGAAGGAAAAACAAGCAATGGTTCCAATACATGTGTCCTCGTGAAACCCATTGCACACCAAGCTGTCGATGGAGGAGAAGTGGAAAGTTGTTACCATAGAACCCAATGAGGAAGAAGAAGACCTGGAGGATCTTATCATAGTAGAAGATGTGGACTAAGGCATGGAGGAGGAAGTTGAGCCTATACACTGTCCAAAAAAGCTAACCGCCTATGTCCCCCCAAGGAAAGGGAAGGCTAAAGTACCCAAGGACCTTGACGAGACCAAGAGCTCTATTATATCTATATGACCAAGAGCTCTTTGTCTCGTCAAGGTCCTTGGACACTTTTCACATGCCATTTCATGAAATTCCTGTAGAACTTGGCCTTTCAGCTGAAATTGTTATTGAAAATTGGAGGAATTTTCAATATCGACCATGGAATGTTGATCAAAATCTATTAATTGTAGACAATATTGAAGATGAAGAAGATGGTGCATTTTCTAACTAGGAAATGAATCTTGAAGATGATTTTCAATAAGGGTAAATTTCCTCTCACTTGGTTCCACTAAATGATGTGAATGTTTCTGATATTCACACCCTTGGTCGAAAGCACTTTGATATATCCTTTCACTGGGAAAGTACAATTATTTTTGATGATGTTGTAGAAGAAGCTATTAATTTTATAAGGAATGCAAAATCAAGTGGTGATATTGTTGACCTTTCAAACATAACATTTGTATCTCCAAATTTTTTGTTGGAAAAATGATGAATTGCTTTCAAAATTGTTTTAAGGCGATTTGCTAAATATGAGATTCGTGAAGCTCTTCTTATGATTATTCAGGGCACTGTGGGCACTAGGAAGTCTTTCCCTATCCATTGTATTTTTGAAGCTCTTTCTAATTCGTCAAGTAATGGAAGAAGGCCTTTGCTTCTTCTTTCCCTAGTAGGAATAACTGCTTTTAGCAATACACTCAACTCTAAAAACTCCAATTAAAGATATGCAACCGCTACAGGGACAGTCACTTGCAGTATTCCTAGAAGAAATGTAACATGTTAGATATATATTGATTGACGAAATGAGATTTATAATATTAAGGTTGTTTATGCAAACAGATGCTCGATTACGAGAAGCATTTCCAGAGAAAAAAAATTATTCTTTTGGTGGTAAATCCATCATCCTTGTGGGTGACCTTGACAACCTGCCTCCTATGAGAGATAATCCTTTGTATGCAGGTAATACCAAACTGAAATTCTTGTGGAAAAAGTTCCACATTGTTGTCACTCTTGACACAATATTTTTCCAACAAGGGAATAATGAGAAATAATCTTGTTTTCATAGATTCCTCAATAACATAAGAAATGCAAAACTTGTTCTTGAAGATTGGGAGTTTTTTATGTCATAGGCTGATATGAGGTTGCATCCTAGAGAAAGTGATTTATTTAATGCAGCAATTCACATGTTTCAAAAAAATAATATGGTCTCATTCCATAATAGGCATATGTTAAAATCATTAAATTATCCAATTGCACGATGTGTTGTTGAGCATTCAAGGCTTTTAGAAATCATTTATGTTGATGATGATCAATTGGATCGTCAAGTTTGTTGTGTCATGGTTAGGGTGTTATGTTGACATATAATTTATGGGCTGAAGCTTTCTTAGTGAATGGTGCACTTGGTTATGCTAAGAATATATTTTATACACCTACCTCTAAGCCACCTCAACTTCCAATGTTCACAACTCCTATTTTTTATAAGTATGTTGGTGTTCCATTTGATGCAAGCAATCGAAACATCGTCCCTATCACACTAGTGATAAGAGGAAATCGAAAAGAAATTCCTTTGATGATGGCATGGGTTCTTACAATCCACAAGTCACAGGGATTGAATTTAGGATGAGCATCAGTTGATATCGGGAATAAAGAGCAGCAAGGCCTTACCTTCACAGCCATATCAAGAGTGAAATCAATAGATGGTTTACGCATTGCACCACCTTTCTCTTTTCAACATTTTTCCCAGATGAAAGATAGTGCATATATCTTACAATTAGGAAGAAAGAAGAGGAGAAACTGAAGTCTATATCCCTATGACATACAAATAATAAATTGTGACCTTCTTTATAATGTGTTTTTTTAATTTCTTTTATGGTCCTCTTGATCACTTTTAATATAATAATCATTTTCATATATTTATGAGATTAATAAATTCATCATATTCATAGTAATATTTGAGAATGTTGTTTACACCATTTTTCATGTTGGTCAATTTACTTTTTTTTTCTTCTAAGTGCCTACTGTTAGTTTCTTTACAAGTGACCATTCAGACTTAAACAATGAGTTATATGAACCAATAATTCAAAACTACTATTATAACGAGTTCATATTGATATTAATATTGTGGATTCATATTACATCATGAAATGAAAAAATGGAGGTTTTGAATATTGGTCATTACCATGGTTTCTTTACAATATGTTTTTTGAATTCTTTTTGATTGTCCTCTTGATTTACTTTTAATATAATAATCATTTTCATATATTTATGAGATTAATAACTTCATCATATTCAGAGTAATATTTGAGATAGTTGTTTATATCATTTTTCATGTTGTTAAATTTACTTTTTTTTATAAGTGCCTATTGTACTTTTCTTTGCAATAGACCATTCAGACATAAACAGCAAGTTATATGAACCAATCATTCAAAATCATTTTTATAAGTGGTTCATATTGATATTAATATTGTGGATTCATATTACATCACGAAATGCAAAAATGGAGGTTTTTAATATTGGCCGTCACCATCGCCAATATTAATTTTTTGAATATTAACCACAATTTTATTCTATTTGCATAGTTTTTTCTATTGTATTGTGAAATGATGCCTATATTTGTGGAAATTGTTATATCATTTGGTTCATGTAGCACTAGATTGTTTTTTTCATGTAATATTATAACATTAAGTTTTTTAACATAAATACAAAT
>APFE031088049.1:151460-166310 GCA_000404065.3 Pinus taeda | reverse complement strand
ATATAGATTTGATAAAAATAAATAGATGGTGTTAAAAAAAATACGCATAATGATTATTAATGTGGTTGATATAAGTTTATCGGCCTATTTCAACCATATTGGAAAATGTGGTTGCATATATGTTTCATATGTGGCGCATGTCAACTACACTGGTAAATGTGATTGTGCTAGTAGTTAATTATAATTGTTTTGACATTTTGTATTGATTTAGTTAAAAATAGTTATGAACAATTAGTTATAAATGCTAATCCTTTCAGAGTAACTTTAAATTAGATGTTTTAAGATGGATGGTCTTGATTTAACATTTTTATTTATGGATATGGATAGACACTTGAAAATCTACATTAATTAGTTGAAACTATTTGCAAGGATAATTGAATAAAATCAATGTAATTTTTTATGTCTCAAAAAATCTGTGACATAGTTATCATATTGCCAATTAATTTAGTGATAGCATTAAATTATGTAAGAATTATAATAAAAAAATTATTTATTTTTAATTACAAATTAAAAAATAATTTTTTTCAATCAATATTTAAATATAAATATTTATTTTTCAAAATTAAACATTATAATTTTTACACATTCAATCACAATATCATTCACCTTTTCCATTTTGATTAGTAAATCCTAGTCTAGATGACTTCCAGTTTGGGGATAGATCGTTGAACCAGGGAGATTACAGCTAGCAGACCTTGACTCTAAGTTCTGATTCTTTCCAGGGATTTGAATTCGAATACGCGCATACCAATGGAGGGAACCTTAATGGAACGTGTGGGCTTTTAGAATTGGGGCAGGCTCCAACTGCCTTTCCTGCTCAGACAAAAAGCAAATATGGCGGCCAATTCTCTTACTGCCATCCGGCTTTGCTATCCTCCTCATCAATGGGCTCGCTCAGCGTCGGTCAGAGTTCGATTCTTGCCACTGCCGCTTTCACCCCTCTCCTCTCAAATTCTGATTCTCCCACCTTCTATTTCGTGGGATTAAACTATTGAGATTTTCTATTTATTAAATTTGGAAAAAATCTCATGTAGGTGACAACAATAGGATTTGTTGCTATATTAGCTCCATTTATTCTTGAGGAGGAGTTATTGCATCCTATATTTGTTGTGAGAGAATTTATCAGTTTTCTACTCCTAGCTATAAAAATATAATCCCGTAGAGGATATTGGGTATAGTGAAGAGATTCTGTGAGGAACTAAATTGTTGTAATCTCCTGTTGAATAATAAGATTGTCGATGCCTCTGTTTGGTGGATGTAGACCAGATTGGTTGGGTGAACCACGTTAAATATTTGTGTTATTTTTTTATGATTTTTTATGTGTTGTGTATTCCTTTTAAATTTTCGTTGCGCATTTTTTTCTCCAACAATTGGTATCAGAGAATGTTATGGAGCTGGTACGTGTGACAGAGACGCCAAGTCTACTGCGGAAGGTGTAGCTTTGCCGTTGGCACGGTTTCGTCGGGAACAGTCGCGCGAATTTTGAGCCAAAGGAAGGGTTGGCGCGATTTATTTAGGAAGAGGCACACCCATTGGCGCAGTTTTGAGCGTTATATTTGCACCAGTGCACCAAAATCCCAATTGGTTCTGAAACGCAAGGATTAAGCACACCAATTTCATGACTGACATGGATTTTGTTTGTGGTGCGGATCTTTCGCTGTCAAGGAGCGCCAAGCATTTTTCTGTTTAGAAAATCTACAACTTGTACAACAGAAGCATTTTATTATAAGGTAAAGGCATTATAGTATAAGGCAAAGGCATTTTTAAAATAAAAATGACATTTATTAAAAAGTTGGAATTGGAGATTTTGTGTGTTACAACATGGAAAAAACTCAAAGTGCTCGTTTTGAGATCAAAAAGTTCAATGGCAAAAACAACTTCGAAATCTGGAAAGTGAAGATGTATGATCTACTCATGCAACAAGGTGTGGCAAAGGCTTTGTTGGGAAAATCCAAACAGCCTTACACCATGAAAGATGATGATTGGAGTGAATTGGATGAAAGAGCACTGAGCGATATTTGACTGTGTTTAGCGGATGATGTTTTGTTTAATATCATTTCAGAGAAAACTGCTGCTGGTTTTTGGACAAAGCTTAAGAAGTTGTACATGACAAAATCCTTAACCAATAGGATTATTCTGAAGCGACAATTGTACAGTTTGCACATGAAGGAAGGTACATCCATTACTGATCATTTGAATACCTTTAATACTCTCCTGGTGCAGTTAGAATGTATAGAAGTAAAATTTGAATCAGAAGATAAAGCTATAACTTTATTATTCTCGTTGCCTGAGTTTTGGGATCATTTTGTTACTTCTATAAGTCTTGGTTCATCAGAACCCCTTGAATTTGATGATGTTGTGAGCTTTGTTGTCCGAAGAGACAAGGAAGAGGTCAAATTCAGAAACCTCTACATCAGAAGCAATGATGGTTAGAGGTCATTCTAAAGAAAGACACTTCAGTAAGCACAACGACTCGCGTTCAAAATCGAAAGGGAAGAAGAGTAAGGTAAAGTGTTGGTTTTGTGGCAAAATGGGATATTTGAAGAAGGACTGTTGGAAGAGACAGCAAACATCCAAAGAAGACTCTTCGTCAGAGAAGAAAGAAGCAAACACGACAGATACAGGTTCGGCATCCGTTTTAGGTATGAGTGATGAAGTGTTATCAGCTAATTTGTCTAATCATGATCAACATTGGCTGTTAGATTCTGGTGCATCAAATGACATGTGCATTCATATAGAATGGTTCAAAACTTATAAATCAATCAATGATGTAGTAGTTTACATGGGAAACGATGTCACATGTAACATTGTGGGAATTGGAAGCATCCAGCTTAAAATGTTTGATGGGACAAATAAAATTCTAACTCATGTAAGACATGTACCTGAATTAAGGAAAAACCTCATTTCACTAGGAGTACTAGACACTAATGGATATAATACTGTTATTCAAGGTGGAGTAATGAAAGTTTATAAAGGAATTTTACTAGTAATGAAGGCAAATAAAGTTGGAAATCTTTTTCAGTTAGAAGGAAGAACAGAGTCAGATCATGTTTCTACAGTATCTGAAAACGACATTAATTCTATTCGTTTATGGCATCAAAGGCTGCGCCATATGAGCGAAAGAGGTTTAAAGATTTTATCTGATTGTAAGTTACTTCCTAATTTAAAGTCTGTTAAGTTAGATTTCTGCAAACATTGTCTATTTGGGAAACAAAGCAACCAGAAGTTTAAAACTGGAAAACATACTAGTAAGGGAATTCTTGATTATATCCATTATGATGTTTGGGGTCCATCTCCTACAACCTCATATGGAGGATCGTCATATTTTGTATCTTTTATTGATGATTTCTGTAGAAAAGTGTTGGTCTACATGTTAAATAAGAAGTATGATGTATTTACAGTTTTCAAACAGTTTAGAGCATTAGTTGAAAACATCACTGAAAGAACCATTAAATGTTTAAGAACTGACAATGGTGGTGAGTTTACTTCAAAGGAATTTGATAATTATTTCAAGGACACTGGGATCGAAAGACATAAAAACACTGTATATACTCCTCAACAAAATGGAGTTGTTGAACGCATGAACAAGACTCTTTTAGAGAGAGCTGGAAGTATTCTTAGTAATGCCAATTTGCAGAGGGAATTGTGGATAGAAGCAGTGTCTACAACTTGCTATTTGTAAATCGATCACCATCGACTGCAATAGGATGTAGAATTCCTCAAGAGGTATGGAAAGGTCATCCTTGTGATTATTCTAAACTAAAAGTTTTTGGTTGTGATGCATATGGTCTATTTCCCAAATATCAGCGTTCTAAATTAGATGCTAAATCAAAAAGATATATCTTTGTTGGATATGGTGATGGGACTAAGGGATACAGATTGTGGGATCCTACTACTCACAAGATCATCATTAACAGAGATGTTAAATTTAATGAATCCTCACTTGAAAATTCAGATATAGACGATAAATTGAAACAGGATAATGTATCTAAGTTTCAACACATTTAGTTTTAAACCAGTTCAAATACTAATGATAGTTAAGATGAACATGGTTCAGATGCAAGTCATGAACAAATTTCAGATGTAGATCATGAACAAGTTTCAAATGTAGATCATGAACATGTTTCAGATGCAGATCATGAAGAAGTCCCTATAGATAATAATCGGCAAATTGTGGAAGTACCAGAAACATCTTTAAGGAGGTCCACAAAAATGAAACGTCCTCCTAAAAGGTATGATGATTATGTCACTTTAGTTTCTTTAACCGCTAATGATGATGAACCTTTATGCTGTCAGGAAGCTGTACAAAGGTTCTAAAAGTGAAAAGTGGAAAGAAGCTATGAAGGACGAGATGATGGCATTAGACAAGAATGGCACATGGGATCTGGTAGAACTTCCTAAAGACAAAAAAGCTGTGGGATGTAAATGGGTTTACAAATTGAAAAGGGGTGTTGATGATACAGAGGACAGGTACAAAGCAAGGCTGGTCGCAAAAGGTTTTTCTTAGAAAGCAGCCATTGATTTTCATGAGATATTTTCACCAGTTGTAAAAATTGTTTCAATTCGAATTGTATTAGCATTAGTCACTTTACTTGATTTAGAGTTACAACAACTAAATGTCAAAACTGCATTTTTACATGGATATTTAGATGAGGAAATTTACATTAAACAACCAGAAGGGTTTGTTCAAAATCGCAACAAGAAATTTGTCTGCAGGCTCTAGAAATCATTGTATGGTCTAAAGCAGTCGCCTCAACAATGGTACAAGAAATTTGATTATTTCATGATGAGTAAAATTATATAAGAAGTGAATATGATCATTGTGTTTACTTTAATAAATTAAGTAATGGCATGTTCATTACCTTAGTGTTGTATGTTGATGATATTCTTTTAGCAAGCAAAAGCATAATAGAGATCAACAGGTTAAAGGCTCGGATGGCTAGGACATTTGATATGAAAGATCTAGGAGTAGCAAGACAGATTTTAGGCATGGAGATTTTCAAAGATAAGAGCAATTGTAAGCTGTGGCTATCACAATAGAAGTATATTGAGAAAATACTCTTGAGGTTTGGTATGAACAATGTGAAGCCTGTTTCAGTCCCTTTAGCTTCCCATTTTAAGCTTTCTTCTAGTTTATGTCCTAATAAAAATGAAGAAAAAGAATATATGTCTCCAATTCCATATGCCAATGTAGTAGGTTGTTTGATGTATGTGATGGTTTGTACTCGACCAGATATTTCACATGCAGTTGGGGTTGTCAGCAGGTATATGGAAAATCCAGGAAAAGAACACTGGTCAGCAGTGAAATGGGTGCTTCGGTATCTGAGAGGCACAAGTGATTATTGTAGCACTTATAACAGGAGTAGTGAATTTGTTTGTGAATATGTTGATTCCGATTTTGCAGGTGATTTGGACAAGAGAAGGTCAACATCAGGGTATGTCTTTACTCTTGCAGGTGGAGTTATTAGCTAGATGTCAAAGCTACAGAACATTGTTGCTTTATCCACTACTGAAGTAGAATACATAGCTGCTTCACATGCTTGCAAAGAAGTGATTTGGTTGAAAGGTTTGTTTGGTGAGTTTGGTAAGTTACAGGACAACATCAAGTTATTTTGTGATAGTCAAAATGCAATTCATTTGGCTAAGAATCCGGCCTATCATAGTAAATCAAAGCATATACCTATCAAGTACCATTTTGTAAGATAGGTTATCGTTGAAAGGGGAGTCTCTCTTGAAAAATTGCATACAAAGGAAAATTGTGCAGACATGTTCACGAAACCAGTTTTGTTAGAGAAGCTATGTTGGTGTTTGGCTTCTCTTGGCTTGCAGAAAAGATAAAATAATAAAGGAATAGGGTATCAGGCTAATTGTTGTCAAGGTGGAGATTGTTGAGATTTTCTGTTAATTAAGTTTGGAAAAAATCTCATGAATGTGACAACAATAAGATTTGTTGCTAATTTAACTCCATTTATTCCTGAGGAGGAGTTATTGCATCCTATATTTGTTGTGAGAGAACTTATGATTCAGTTTTCTACTCCCAGCTATAAAAATGTAAGCCCGTAGAGGATATTTGTGCTGAGAGGGTGTGAGAAATTATGTTGTTGTAATCTCCTGTTGATTAATAAGATTGCCGATGCCTCTCTTTGGTGGACGTAGCCCAGATTGGTTGGGTGACCCACGTTAAACTTGTTGTCTTATGATTTCTGTTGTGCATGTGTGATTTATTTCATTTTCTGTTGTGCATACTTTGACAGATTGGACTCCTTGAATTAAGGCACAAATCAAGGAATCCAATGAAGGAAGGGATTTTGTACAACTCCCAACCTATCCCTATGATAAACAAAACTACTTATTGTCAATGCCTTGGTCAAGATATTTTTTGTCTACTCCTTTGTTAAAATGTACAGTAGCTTCACTATCCCTTTCTGCACACAATCTCTGAGATGGTGGTAGCGGATCTCGATATGCTTTGAGCGATCATGAAACACTAGGTTCTCAGAGAGCTTGATGCAACTCTAATTATCACAATATTTCATGGTAGGCTCCATCCTTTGTCTGAAAAGTTCCATGGGCAACTTCCTCATCCAAATAGCCTCTCATGTTGCCAAACTAGCAGCGATGTACTTGGCCTTTGTCGAACTTAGTGCAACTGATCTCTACTTCCTGTTGTACCAGGAATAATTGTTGACCCAATGATGAAGACGCCACCAAAATTACTCTTCATGTCTGTGGAGCACGTTGTCCAATCTACATATGTGAAGCCCTCAAGCCTCACTCCATCAACCTATTTGTACCACAATCCATAATCTGTTGTGCCTCTGAGATATCTCAACACATGCTTCACATCAATCCAATGAACTCTAGTCGGTTCCAACATGAACTGACTCAGTTGATTGATTGCGAAACAAATATCAAGTTGTGTGTTGACCAAGTACATCAATGGCCTAATGAGTTGCCTATATACTGTAGGATCCACTTGCTCTCCTCTACTAGGATCCAACTTCCTCCAATTTGTGACTAGAGGCGTGGCCATGGTCCTACAATCTTGCATATGAAATCTTCGAAGAATCTCTATAATGTACTTCCCTTGTCCCACAAAGATCTCACCGTCACCCTACCAAACCTCCAAGCCAGGGAAATAGTGCATAAAATATGTATTTTTCATCTCAAACTCCATTGCAAGTTCCTCCTTGCAATCCTGGATCAGGTTGTCTAATCCAGTCAATATAAGGTTGTCAATGTATAGCACTAGAATGAGCGGAAGCCCTCCAACCATGAAGTATAGGTTGGCATCTGCCTCACTCTTAGTGAAGCCCAATACTTGAAGGTAATTGTCAATACGTGTGTACCAAGCTCTCGAAGTCTGCTTGAGCCCATAAAGAAATCTCTTCAGCTTGCGCACATGTGTGTCTTTGCTGAACTGCTCAAACCCCTCTGGCTGCACCATATAAATCTCCTCCTCAACCACTCCGTTGAAGGATGTTGTCTTCATGTCCATCTAGTGGATCTTCCACCCCATCTATGTTGTGATTGCCAAAATATTCCTGATGGATGAATACCATGTTATTGGGGCAAAATTTTCCTCATAGTCTATGCCTTCAATTTGTGAGAAGCTCGTGGCCACAAACCTAGCCTTATACATCTCCACACTCCCATATGCGCCATGCTTCACCTTGCACACCCATCTCGATCCAACTATTGATTTTCTCTTAGGTTGTGCCACAATGTCCCACACATCGTTCTTCGTGATGGAATAATACTCTTCCACCATGGCATCCTACGAAACTTACTGAGAAGTTGCCTCCTTGTAAGACGAAGGTTCAATGTCCACCATCTCTGTCATCAGTGCCATATAATATGTGTACCTTTGTGGCTATTTACTCTACTTGAACATGGTGTTATGAGCTTCAACCTACTCTTGGGCCTCCTGAATCAACCTTTTGGCCCACTTGGCCTTCTTCCTCCCTATGTTGGGAGTCTCTAGCTGAGTAGTTGCCTGCTCTTGGCCTAGTCTCTCCTCCTCATCCTGTTGTAGATCCTGTTCTGTGGCCCTCTTCTTACTTGGCTAAGGACCACTATGAGATTCTAGCTGTGGCTCTTGCTTGGGAGTGAGTAGCTCCTCCTTAGGTACTGCAATCTACTCATGCTCCAAGGAATCTCTCAAAGGTCGATCCTCCTAGAATCTTGACAAAAATTGAAGAGAAGAAAATGATGGAGCAGAGGACTACTCTTCCCAGTATTACAAATGACTTAAATAGGATTAATCGAAAACATCAGTAATAAATTATTGGAGTCAAACTTGACTTAAATTGGACTCAGTGAAACTAAACTAGGACACTTGGAGGGATAGTTTTGACATCTAACATGTGGTTGGAATTAGATTATCCAACACTCCCCCTTAATTACAACCACATAAAATTTAATTAAGATACATGTTGGTCTATGTCTCAGCTAGGCTTACAATTTAAAAAATTGATATTACTTTTCTTCTCCTCTTTTTCCAGATCCTATTGCCTCTAAATTATTTCATCATTTTCTTCTTGTTGACTGATTCAAATTTCATTTTCTTCAGTTGTTGGTGCAAGTCTTCCATAGTTCCAGATTGTCTAAGCAAGTCTTGGACTTCTTCAAAAAACAAATTGTATGTGGGCTACTGCCACATATTATCTTTTGTAGTGTGCTTTTCATCATCAATCTGCTGCAACATAAGACCATAATACAATTTCATTTGTTCAGGACTCCAATACTTGAAAATTTCACTAATTTGTTTACCATCCAAGCTATCTTCAATGTTCATTTCTGCAGCTTCTATGCAAACTTCATGTAGACATGGTGTTGCAAGCTATGCTTCAAGGAAATGTAACTGTTCTTCAAAATCATTATGTGTACTTGCACACTGGAAATCAATGGTAAGTGTAAAAACATCCACAGAACCACATTGGTTTTGTTCTTTCACTTTGTAATGAGAGTTTTTTCCTGTTGCTCTTCTTTCTCTGCCTCTTTTTCTGTCTTTGTTTTCTCTTTGTGGGCTTCCTTGTTTGTCTCTGCATCTATCCCTGTCTTCGTCTCTATCTTTGCCTCTGTCTCTTCGACTTGGTTTTCAGATTTAAGTGGAATTATCTCACCAAATAACAATCATGTCAATATGATGTTTTTGTTGAATCATCTGCAACCATTCATCATTTGCAACCATTCATCATTAGCCAACAATTCTTCATCAAAATTTACATCAACAATATTATTTGCTGGATTCACCATACTATTGATTGTTCCAATGGCAATTTCACTATCATCAACAAGCTCTGTTGTTGGATTCACCAATCTTTCATCAGTGAGCTGTGTTGTTGGATTCACCAAAATTTCATCAGCAAGCTTTGTTGTTGGATTCATCAAATTTTCATCGGCAAGTTGTGTTGCTGGGTTCACCAAATTTTCATCAGCAAGCTTTGTTGCTGGATTCACCAAATTTTCATAAGCACGCTAGGTTGTTGGATTCATCAAATTTTCATCCACTTGCAGTTGTGCATAGTGGGATTGAACAAACTTTTTATCTCGATGTAGATTTGTTGCTATAGATCCACCTTCATCTTCAACTTCAATGCTCCCCCTTACACCAAAACTCCTTTCAAGGGTATCCCAAGCCCCCTTGGTTGTCCTGGCTTTTGAAATCAGGGAAAGCCTCTTGGCTTTTTTCATTTGTTGAGCGCTGACTTACTACAACTCAACAAACAAAACAAACTGTAAACATCACATCCAACTGCAATAAAAATGTTGTTGTTGCTTGGCTTCCACAAACAAACAAGTCTACAAATGCTCTACAAAAACTTTACTTACAAAAATTCTTTACTAAGACAACACTTTCACAAAAATATCCTGAAAGCTAACTAAAACAATGTCGCCTTCTTTTTTTTATCTCTATTTTCAACCAAAAAAAAATGCAGGACCTTTTTTTTTAACTAACAAAATTAAATTGAATACCGTAACAAATTCAAGTTTTTATTAAAAAAACCTTATAAAAAATATAAGAAAGCCACATTTTCCTTTAAATCATTATTTTTTAAAAAATAACCGTTTTTTATTTAAAACATAAACGTTCTTCTCATATGGTCATGAGAACCTTTTATATTATGATGAAGAATGAAATTTCAAAAGAAAATCTTTCATCGTGCCTTTTTTTTGTGGTACAAAAAGAACATTTTGACGGTGTGGCTACGGATTTGACTGTTCTAGCTTTTTTTCTTTGCGTCTCGTGCCTTTGTCGTATGTCGCTATAACCCACTGTGCGCCATTAGCGTGAGGCCGATCTGGCTTCTTTCTTTGCTATGACCAAATTCTTTCAAATTCGTTTGTCGTTTTGCAGGAGTTTTCGAATTCGGTGAGCCCAGCCTTCAAAATTTTAACTTTTGCTGTGTGTGCAGCTCCGATGGCAACTGTTCTGCGCAGTTCTTTAAACGCACGGGTGTGGAAATATTAAGAATTCAACAAGTTCGTAAGGCTACGACTTTGTACACAGTTTTTTTTTTTCCTTTTTCTTTTTGGTTGAGCTGCGAATAGTGTAAGCTGAGCCTTTTTTACAGCCGCGTAATTGCTCTTTTCTCCTCAGCTTTTCACGCTTTTTTTTGGGAAGATCAAACGATTTGAAACTTTGTTCTTTGTAGAGTTTTATATGACCTGGTGCTCTGATACCATGACAAAAATGGATGAGAACAAAATGATAGAGCAAAGGACTATTATACTCAGTATTACAAATCACTTAAATAGGATTACATTGGAAACATTATTGATGAATGATTGGAGTCAAACTCAACTTAAATTGGATTGAGTGACATTGAACTAGGACACTTGGAGGGACAATTTTGACACCTAATAGGGGGTTGGAATTAGATTCTCCAACAAATCTCACATCTCGTCTGAGAATTGTCTTCCTAAGTCCTAGAAGATGCATCTTGTTTGCTTGTGTTGTCTCACTATATCCCACGAAAATACCCTTTTCTACTGTGGGCTCCAGCTTCTTCATGCTATCCTTGGACACATGACATAAAACCTTTGTTCCAAAATCTGAAAGTGCGAAACACCAGGCTTCTCACCTGTGAAAGCCTCCTTTGGTGTCACTCGTCCAAGCACCTTGTGTGGTTTCCTATTCTGCAAGAACATTGCAGTGTTGCATGCTTCTTCCCACAAGAACATAGACAGTCGCTAATCATGCAACATGGCTTTGGCTGCTCCAACAATACAATGACTCTTCCTCTTAGAAACCACATTTTGCTGAGGGTTATGAGCTACTATCAAGTCTCTCCTAATGCCTTCCTTTGCACAAAACTCCTTGAAGGCATTAGAGACATACTCTCCACCACTGTCACTTCTCACTGCGTTGATCTTCTTCCTCGACTGCTTTTTCACCAAGGCCTTAAACTCCATGAACTTGTCTAAGACCTCATCTTTCTTTTTCATAAAACAAATCCAAGTTTCCCAAGAAAACATCAATGAAAGTAACATAATACTTGTCTCATGAGTGATGGAGAAAAGAAGGACCCACACACATCTGAATACACCTACTCCAAAATCCCTTTGGCTCTATTGTCTTGACTTTGGAAGGACGACTTGGCATACTTGCTGAGTGTTCACCCCTTGCACACTCCACTCTTGTCAAAATTGCATGTTGGTAATCCTGTGGCAATTTGCTGAAGAATTTTCAACGTCCCATGTTGCAAGTGTCCCATGCACATGTGCCAAATTTCTCCAACATCCCTATTCTGACCACATCCTTCCTTGCTACTCAAGGTTACACAAGATTCCCCTGCAACTTGTAAAGATTCCTCATGCTCACACCTATTTGCTTCATTATCCCATAAGCTAGATGCTTGAGGTAATCCTTATCTCTGTTGAAGATGACAACATTATCCCTTGTCCTCAAGGGTTGCTACTAAAACCAAGTTCTTCTTCGGCCCTAGAACACAGAGAACTTCTATGAGATGAAGAGTGCTCCCAGACTCCCTCTCAAAGATGATAGTACCAACCCCCTTTGTTGCATACTTGTTATTCTCTCGAAGCTCGATATGCACCTGCAAATCCTTCTCCTCTAGCTAGCTGAAATACTCCATGTTTCTAGTCATACGGAAAGAGACACCTGAATCAATATACCACGTGTTGCTCCCTACTGAGCTTACCATGCAAGCTATCAATGAGAAATCCTTCTCAAATTGAGATGCAAAACCATCTACCTCAGTTGATGCAACTACATGCTTTTTATTCGACCCCTTCTTCTTCCGATTATGACACTTATTAACATAGTGTCTAAACTCATGGGAATGGAAGCATTTGATCTTACTTAGATCCTTCTTCTTCTTGTCACTTTTCTGACTATTCTCGCCCTTCCCTTTGCCTTTCATGTCTTTGAATTTACCTACAAGAGCAAGCTTCTCCTCTCCCTTCTCAACCTTCGGCCCCTTCTCTGCTACTAGTAGAAGCCCTGACTAGACTAATACTTAGCTCGTCCCGAGTGAAATCACTCCACAAGTGTTCCCAATTTAGTAGCTTGTCTCGTCTAGTTATTCCACGAACGAAGGTTCACTAGTCATTGGTAAACTCGTTTATAGCAGCTTGCAGAAGTTCATTGTCATCAAGTTTCTCTTCTACAACTGCTAGCTCATCACAAATGTTTTGAACTCTGGTGAGATAGGAAGTTATGTTCTCAACCTTCAACATCTTGGTTGTACTAAGCTTTTCCTTGAGAATCATTCTACGATTCTCAGAGGGATCCTCGTATAGCTTTACAATGACATCCCACATCTCGTTTGTTGTATCTTTACCTGAAACATGCAGGACTATATGATCCTAGAGTCCATCTAGGATCATCCTCTTAGCTTTGGCCATCTGCCTATGGAATGACCATAACTGGTTGGATCTATAGGTTCTGTAACACCTCTATCAGCAAACTCCCATAGTCCATACTCGTCCATACTCGTCCAACAAGAATATCATCCAGACTTTCCAAACACCAAAGTTCGAGGCACCATCAAATATATCATGATCTCTCAACCCAACTGTGTCCATCTCTCAAATCTGAAGGCTGTGTGCTGATCGATTTTGTTCATTGCTCTAATACTATATAGAAAATCCAATAAATTCTGCAACTGCTAATATAAACAATCTGAAAAACTAGTTTCTTTTCATATATAGAAAATCTAATAAATTCTGCAACTGCTAATATAAACAATCTGAAAAACTAGTTTCTTTTCATATAGACACAAAATTTCTCTACTCAATTTGTAGAGGAATAGGGACATAAATAAATATACAATCACACAATTCAACAACATAATTTATTCTAGATAACCCAGTTGGGAAAACCCTCCACTTGATTGAGATATTGATAGAAAAATGAGCAATAGGTCTCTTACAAAATATTTAGCTTCAATAAAGAATACAATGATCTCCCTGCCTTAGACTAAGCTTGAAACTTTTGGAAGAACACTGACCTTACCTCCCTAAATCCTTGCGCACACATGAGTCTTATTTCCTTGCACAAGAGCTCCTAAATTCTAGTGCAATAGGTGCTTTAAAAAATATGAATTTCCTTCTATTTTCATGCACACTTCCCAAGGAAAATCTCCTACCAGATTCGCATAAGGTTTCTCCTTACACACTCTCTCTCAAGTTCACACACAAACCTGTGCTCAATTATGATACAATGAGGTTTCTCCTTACACACACACTCTCTCTCAAGTTCACACACAAACCCATGCTCAATTAGAAACAAAGAAAGAAATAAATTATTTTTAACGTCCACGAGGCTAAAGATAGCCTATGAGACAGATTGCTTTTTCATCTGCATGATGTATTCAACGCTTTTTCTGTGAAGCTTCAAAATAAATGCTCCCAGCTTCTCGACAAACCCCTCGCTAAATAGATTATCCCAAGAGCTAGCTGTCAGTGTATCTGCATAACTTTCCCTGTTGTCTTTGAAAGCCTCACATTCTAAAATGAAATGTTTTTCTATTTCTACTTTTCCAGAAGAACAAAAAATGCATACTCTTTCCTCCCACATTTCCTTTGGCCTTTCTAGTGCCCTGTTTCACAACGGAGTTGATGAGAATTAGTCCTTCACTGAACAATAAGAATTTTGGCTCTCCAAAAGATAATGGTCTCTATGTATGCCTTTGGTTGATGACTATTAGTGGGATTAAACACCTCAATATAGTAATTTTTCTTTCTTCCTAGCTCCTTATCCGAAATATGCTTGTGGAACTTTTTCATAACAAAAACTTTTATCTCTTTGTTGTTTATGGGACACACGTTCAAGCAAATACCCCATTTACTAAACCATTTGTTATTTTGCTACATCCAAGTTTTTTGCTCTTTGTCAGGCCAGGAGTAACTCCAGTTTGGCAGAAAAACTGATTTATATTTTATTCCATAGGTAACCCATTATCATATACAATAGGGATTGATTGTTCAGTTCATCTCCCGATGACTGTTCACCTTCCCAATTTATTTTATTTACATAAAATTCCCAATCATGAAGATTAGGTGTCAACATTCCCCCCTTAATATGAAGGGATGTTGGTGAGTCCAAGCATCATTCTGAATCGTTCAAGCTTTTCCTTTCCAAGTGCTTTAGTGAAGATGTCTGCAATTTGCTCATTTGTGGAACAATGACGGAGATGGATTGTTTTGGCCTCAACATGATGTCGAATCAGATGATATTTTGTATTGATATGCTTCGTTCTATCATGGAATTTGGGTTCTTGGCCAACTTTATTGTAGAGGTGTTGTCAATCATGAGTGGAGTTGATTGTACTTGTTTTACCTGCAAATCTTCAAGAATTTTCCTGAGCCACAAAATTTCTT
>APFE031088049.1:57260-147373 GCA_000404065.3 Pinus taeda | reverse complement strand
ATATATATATATGCTGGTCAATATATACCATTCTACGCATAAACCCACAGCGTTTCCCCAGATGCGCACCATGTTAATACTCAAACAGTATTAATATCATTCAAGCCACATCGTTAATACGCATTCAATAAACCGCTGTGTTAAAATGTTGATACCACACAACAGTTCGCATTCAAATACCATTCAATATTAGTTTAACAACGTACACAACAATTCAAATGCTATGTTAAAAATTGGACAACGTTAAAACCATCATTCAACGCATTCAAATGAGCCTTTAAGAAAAAAAAAAAAACGCAAAGCCCAGCTCTGTCATTGACATTCTTTCAAGCTTGTGTGCGCAGAAATAAAGAACTTCACCTTGGTTTAAAGAACGTGCTATGAAGAAAACGTCCCAAGAAAAATGAAATGGCTCCTTCGACCATTCAGTTCCAAGAAAAATGAATGGCAGTTTCCTTGGCAGAAAACGATATGCGTATTAACGTAGTTCTGTTTGAAGAATCTCAAACGTTCTGCTCCAGCAAACATTCATGTGACAGCGTCTGGGCTTCCGGCAATCACCGACAGGATTGAATGCATACTCCAGCAATCACTGCAGAACAGTGTTTTTGCTTCACGTTAGGTTCACCATACCGCCGTTTGTGGAATAATGCAGTTACAGAAGTTTCAGTCTTCAAACACACCCTTCTCTGCAATCGTTCAATGTATGCAAGGCTTGTCAGAATCTGGTATCAACACATATATGGGCAGCGTAACAGTGGGAAGGCTTGTATGGAGCAGAGCGTAGGTAATGGCAGAAAATGTTATGGCGTTCAACGTTCAGACCTACCCACCATGTCAGGCCTGAGTATATAGAATATGACAAACAGAGGGCGCAGGCAATGTCAGGAGCAGCGCTGGAGGAGTAGTGCAGGTATATGGAGAGAAAACAGAGGAGTTACAAGAAACATGAGAGCTAAAAAGGAGCTGGCTCTGATACCATGTCAGGCCAGGAGTAACTCCAGTTTGGCAGAAAAACTGATTCATATTTTATTCCATAGGTAACCCATTATTATATATAATAGGGAGTGATTGTTCAGTTCATCTCCTGATCACTGTTCACCTTCCCAATTTATTTTATTTACATAAAATTCCAAATAATGAAGATTAGGTGTCAACACTCTTGCACAATCTATCATTAAAAACAACCTTAGGCCATCTACCCTCTTCCATTAGCTCAATTTTTTTAAAATACCTTATGACTCGCACCATAGCAATTGTTTCAATAAGAGCAGTTCTTGTTTCACAATTTGTCTCCACTGCATGTCGAATGTATTGCTGGCCCATAGTTCACAACCATAGAGAATTACCAGAATCACTAGAAGCCCAAAAAGAGCTTGAGTGGTGTTCCAGTCCCATAACTCTGCCTCTCTACACCTCTTTTGAAAAACATAAAATGCTTTCCAACCCCCCAAAGTCCTTTTCTTTCTATAGCCATTCCAGCTTAGATTTTTGTTGAAGTCAATTCCGAGGTATTTGTAGTCCGCAACTTCTTCCAGAGTGTTGCCTTCAAAGTAAAACTTACGCTGTTTATGTTTTCTTCTCTTAGAGAAGACCACTACATTCGTTTCGCTGATATTGACTTGCATCCCCACAATTGTACAAAAATGCTCAAGGGATAGTAAGTGCTCTTGCAAACCAAGAGCCGATTTAGCAATCAAAATAAGGTCATGTGCATACAATGAGTGCCTTAGTTCTTTTGTTCAAAGGCAATTCGAATGGCTAAAGTTAGCGAAATTCTCAGTGCTAAAAGCTGAGACTCAAACACTTAAAACAAATAATAAATTTGCACTAGAAGACAAATCACTGCCTTCCACTTCAGCGTCATAACTTATCCTAATTTTTAAGAATTCTCTTATTAAACAAAGTATTTCGGTAGAAATTATGGCAGTGGTCTATAACGTGACTTTTTGAAAGCTTTTCCGGCCGATTTTTCTGGTCAAAATCCGGCAATAATTCATTGGAATCCCAAGTTTGATAGCTAGTTTCTGCACAATCAATGGCTCCCAGGGGTTTTTCAGGGCTCTGAATCCAAATATGCAGTTAAAAAACCATTTTAACTGCTAAAAATCAAGATTTAACTTCATTTCTTCCGCCGGATTCCTTCACCAGAATCTCCAAAAAGTCGCATTATAGACAACTCCAAAATTATGTGGGAGAATTTTTTGGCGGACAAGTTTCAAACCAACAAATATTTTCTCATGAAAGACTTTGTTTAATTCATTATAGATCACAAAAACTTGAATACAAAAATTCTATTATTCTTAAAAATAAATAAATAAAACATACTCTCCATTTCAATTGAATTAAAAAAATCATGATCAGTCTCTGGCCGCTATTAAATCAAGTGATCCATTTATCGCTGCTATTCTATTATTCTTAAAAATAAATAAATAAAGCATACTCTCCATTTCACTCCTTGAATTAAAAAATCAAGTGATCCGTTTCTCGCTGCTATTAAATCAAGTGATCCATTTCTCGCTGCTATTTTCAACTAAAAGGAGGACGAGAAGCTCTTGTTTTATGATCTAAAATTCATCTGAATTTGGCTTCTCCCTCGTGCTGCGCTTCTACCCAGAATAGTGTATCAGTCCTCAAACCCAAATGATGAAGAAAAGGACAATGGCTCTCAACAGTGCAATTCTGCATCATTTGCATTAATTGTGGACTACGATGTGTAAACCCCTAAATACTTTCATGTTTTGCTGATATGACCATGGGCTTGACAGAAGACAAGGACTCCGAGGAATTATATTTTCCGGAGCTTCTTCTGGATTTCTCTGATAATGATCGCAACATTAACAAATAGAATAACATACAGTCAGAATTGAGTACCGCTTTTCAGCGGTTAAAAGACAAGAATTGCTGGAACAATTTGTCATCTGCACATAGTTGAGATTTCATCCCTGTTCTTCATTGATAATGATCACAGCATTCACAGTACGAATAACATACAGTCAAAATTGAATACTGCTTTTCACATAGTTGAGATTTCATCCCTGTTCTTCATTGAAATGATCATTCTATCATAGCTCTCCTTCCCACCAGCAGGTCATCTCAAAATCAACAAAATGTCGAGAAACAAACAGGGTGTTCGTCGGACCTTTCCGTTCTTCCTCGCGTTTTTTTGACGGGGCAGCCTCGAATGGAATCTGTGTGGGGTTTACATTATTCCTGGATCAGTGTATTAAAATCTCATGGAATGATAGAAAGGGATTAACAAAGTTGAGGCAATAGTTTTGGCTGGTCTCTTGAGTTTTTGTGACTTCCTAAATATCTAAGGTCTGCACATTTTTTGTGATTCCAAGGTGATCATTGATCACGTGAGATCTGCTCATTTCGTTTAGAATATCAATCTCTTGGGGTGGCTGGAAAGAATCGCATCTATATGGAAGGCTCACAAGGATTATTCTATTCATCACATTGGAAGGTCATTCAACAAGGAAGCAGAGGTGCTGTCCAAAGAAGGTCTCTCCTCTCCAAACGAATTTTGGCAGGTTTCCATCACTGTTGGAGAATATGAATCTCTTGGGGTGGCTGGAAAGAATTGCATCTATATGCAAGGCTCACAAGGATTATTCTATTAGGCTCACAAGGATTATTCTATTCATCACATTGGAAGGTCATTCAACAAGGAGGCAGATGCACTGTCCAAAGAAGGTCTCTCCTCTCCATACGAATTTTGGCAGGTTTCCATCACTGTTGGAGAATTTCAGCACAACATTCAGGAATTCTGCCTCCCCGGTACATAGCATAAGTAACTCTCTTCTCATATCTGGTATGTTGTGTAAACCTACTTCTTCAATATTTTTGATCCTCATATATGGTAAGCAGCATGAACCTGTTATATTCTATATTTCCTCTATGTTTCATCATATTCTATCATCTTCATCTATTTCAGATGATATTATTTAGCAGATCGTTATATTATTTTGATATGTCCAAAAACTGTATTTGTCATATTTTAATCTGATATGGATCTATATCATCCCTCGATCTTGTATATTTTGAAGATCTTATAATTTTTCTCATGATTTCTTCATTACCTATTTGGGATTTCTCCTGCTATCTGCCATAAAATGTATACACCAAATATCTATGAATATAATACAGTTTTTTTTCTTATAAAAAAACATACGGTCAAAATTGAATGCTGCTTTTCAACGGCAGCCGTCTTCGCCGAGTTACATGACAAGGATCAATACAGCAAATTTCAGTCCTGTTCTTCATTATCCCAATCTATGCTGTTCTTCATTATCCCAATCTATGCCCGTTGTTTTATTTCAAATTCTCCTCGCTGTTAAAACTATGATAAGCGCACCTGTTTTTATATTTCAAGTTCTATTTTTCAATGAATCTATAATAACCACGCCTCAACCTCTTCCTTCCACTAGAAACGAAGATGTATATGGCATGCAGGGCCGTTGTATGAGCTCCTATTTACCCGTCAACCAACCCTTTTTATCACCGAACCAATTAACAGCGCTCTCTAATCATAATTGATGAATTTATATGGATTTTGGAATAAGATATTATACTTAAATATTAATTTAGTTACGGGATAAGGTTAAAACATTTTTCCATAATACATTTTACGTTATCACTAGTATTTGCACATTACCGTGCAAAAGAATGCTTACCCTGTTAAAAAGAGGGCGGTGGAGGAGAGTGCAGTGTTAAATGGAGAGGAGAGATATATGTTCAAGATTCTGTCCGGGATGATGAATTTGAACCGTGCTATGAAGATAAATCTTATAATAGAAAAAGTTTTTAGCATAAAAGTTAGTAGTTTATTTGTGAATGTTTTGGATGGTTTTTTTCATATTTTTTATTATAATTTAACTAAAATTTAACAGAGATTTGTTAGAAGTTTGAGTTATAAATTTTCCACAATTGGAGTGTACTGGGGCTTTTTCGGAGAGCTGAATCTATATATGTAGTAAAAAACCCATTTCAAAAAAACAAAAATTGACTAATTTTTTTCCTAACAAGATGTCTCACACAAATTTTTCAAAAACTTATAATACTTGAGAAGACCTTAATTTTTTATAAAATGAATAATAATTATATTTTATTTAAATTATTGATTATTATATATTTCAAAACACGTGTAATAATATTTTTATGAAATTGTCCCCATAATTTAATTGGTAATAGAAGTAATATTAAATTTATGGAAATTGAGAGATCCAAAGTTCTCCGGGACCATACATGAGACTGGACGCCCTCAAATGTTTACTTGTAGCTTGTTGAGTTTCTTTGAGATACAATATACCATGACCTATCAATATCCCCTTTAAAAATGGGGATACAAATAAGCCCTCTAATTATCGGACAATTATCATTAGGCCTCTCTTAGCTAAGTTATATGGTAGTATTTTGGAAAAGAAGTTGAGCATATGGCTTGAAAGTGAAGGTAAGCGGGCTAAAGGCCAAGTGGATTTCAGAAGGCATCACTCAACTATTAGATTATATTAGAATGTAATTGCCAAGCTAAAGAGCAATGAGGGGTGGTCGAAAGATATTAAGTGTAATATCGGAGTTAAACAAGGTTGCCCCCTCTCCCTTACCCTATTTGGCATTTACATTGACAAGTTCGAGGGTTATTTAGAGGAAGCACGATGTGCTTGCACGATCTTAGCTGGGCTAGTCGTCATCCTTCTTCTCCATGCCGACGATATTGTTCTCCTCGTAAGGTGTCCATCTAATCTTGATAAGAAACTTAGGCTTCTTAAGAATTTCTACTCTACCATGGGTATGACTGTTAATACTGACAAAACAAAAGTTATGATTATCAAATCCAAGAAGAACACGTACATTAATTTTATGTATGACAATAATAACTTGGAGGAAGTGTATTCTTACAAGTACCTAGGAATTGATATTCATCACAAACTCAATTGGAACTATAGCATTGAGAAAATGATTAATGGGGGGTGGAAAGCTTACTTCAGTCTTGAAAATAATTGTAAAATGGCAAACCTCGTAATGTGGGATGAAAAGAAGTTCCTCTTTGAAACTTTAGTCACTCCTGTTATCTTATATGGATGTGAGGTTTGGGGTTGTAGCATCTCTAAAGAATCCTGAAGAAAGATTGAGCAAATCTAGAAGAGCTTTATAACGTATATCCTGGAAATTAAAAGCAATACACCCTACCCTATTCTCCTTATAGAAGTATTTCTTTCCCCTATTGAAAGCCTAGCTATGACTAGGCTTCCGTTGTACAAGCACAAACTCAATAACATATGAGATCATAGACTTCCCAAGCTAGCTTTAAATTCCAGCCAAAACCAACTAAGGCTCAAACAGGGGTGGTATAAGGACACGAGGGCCTGGTTAAAAGATTGGGAGATCAACGAGAATGATGCATTGCTAAACATTAATAACATTAAAAATATTGTTACTTCTAAGTTCAAAGAAAAAATGTGGTGTGAGAAAGATTTAACGACTAAAAGAAAATTAAGTTATTATAAGAGGGTCATCAACCCCACCCTAGAAGATCAAAAGTATCTCTCTTTTAGCTAGCTCAAAGAAGAAAATTAATATAGCGAAGATCAAAATGAACTCTCATGAGTTCCATAGTGAAACAGGTCGTTGGACAGTTCCTAAAACACCATGGATGGAAAGACTCTGCCATCTCTGTGATAATAGGAACATTGAGGATGAAAACCACTTCCTCTTAGAGCGCCCCGCGTACAACCACATTAGATCTCAGTTTCATAATCTTTGTCGCAACACTGACCTTCCTAACCTTTTACGATGTCAAAATTATAGTGAGCTTGGGAGGCTTCTCTCCAAGCTTTTTGAACATAGAAATAAAATCTTAAATCAAACTAAAAAATTTGTTTGTTTAGGTGCAATAGATCAAAGTTTGGTCTCAATAGACGAACCATCATCATCATATATCCAATATGACACATGTTAATATGATATTATATTTAATTAATTAATTTGAAATAAATTTATTTAAAAAATATATAATAATTGGATTCTAGAAAATAATTTTTAATTTTTAATATATAATAACTCTGGTTAAAATATTTTGACATATTTATCAAAATTATATCTTTACTATCCACTTAATAATTATTAATTATTAATTATTCCTAAAATAACATGTAAAACCTAATAAAATATATTTTTATTTTTTAATAAAAATTCATATCTAAAACTAATTTTATTTGATTAAAAAAATCATATTTGATGATGATGATAATGATGATTGGTAAACGAGACCAAACTTCGTCTATCAAATCTAAAGAAACAAAAATTTATTTTAATTAAGATTTTATTCCTATATTCAAAAAGCTTAGAGAAGCCTCACGAGTTCAAAAATGTTTTTAAAATATGTTAAATCCCAAAAAATAAATGAAAAAAATCTATGATTAAAAAAAAAATAAAAAATATTTTGAACGTTCACATAACTTATCGAACAGAACAAAGCAAATAAATTGTACCTTCTGTAAAACACATATTTTTAACCCACTCACGCCCTATTATACTTGTACTAGTTTAATATCAATCAATAATCGTGTTTTTGGAATCCAATCACATTTTCTCCATTGGTTGAAGGCAAAGAACGGAATAAAGTAAAAGAAGATAAAGAACGGGATAATTTAGTATGACCGTGTTTGTGGAATCCCAATCACATTTTCTCTGGTTAAATGAAGATAAAGAACGGAATAATTTATTATGATTGAACATGACGAAGTCAAGACAGAATCTTGCATGTTGCAATGACCATGACAAATTTGGAAGTTTGAAAGGGTAATAGGGTTTTTTTGGGATATTAGAAAGAAGCTTATGGGATTGGGTTTGGGACTGGAACTGGCAGTGGCGGCAGCAGCAGCAGGGTGTTCATACATATCTTCACAGTTTCATTTGCCTTTGCAGCGGCATTCACACAATTGTCAAGTACTACAGCGATTGTCATTTCTTTCTCGTCCTCGTTCGCTGGCCATGTAAGTAAATGTAGATACTGAACTGTCACCAACTCTTCGTTGCCAATGCAATTTTCATCTCCATCTCCACACTCTTACAGAAGGGAAATGTAGATGTTGAACTGCTACTAACTCTATTTCATGGATTGCGAGAATTACATTATCTTATTAAATTTTCACTTCAAGTTGTTCTTACGCGCGCATGGGGAGGGGATATAAAATTATATTTCCTCGCCGTCATCGAAAAAAACAAAGGTGTGGAGAGGCATGCTTCCATGGTGGCGCGTGGCATAGTCAACTGAAGGCTTAGTCTTGATGTTTAATCTTATGACGAAGAGAATGAAGCTTGATCCTGATAACCGTGGGATTAATGTAAACCAACTAATAGAATATGATCCTAATCCTGATTCCGATGGCTTGCTGTCCTTTTGAGCTAGGTAGATCAAGGGGCAACGTCCATTCTTGGAAAGTTTTGTTGATAAGTTTGGGGAGCGGCCCTTAATTACAGATAGCGATTGGATTGCCTTGTAATAGATCTAATGGTCAGGGTCTTGCCATGTCGATGCGTCCAGTGGATTGGGGGTGCTTTATATAATAAGTAGCTATCCAATAATTTCCATCTTAAGTTGGGATTTCTGGGGAATTTCTTCAAGAGCTCACCTGAAATTCCGAGAACCTTCCAATTTGAGGATGGTCCACAATGGAGATTGCATCTCGAGGTCTTTACACATTAAACCAAAGCTCTCAAAACCTGGAGACTCAAGGACCATCTGATTTTGAACATCTCGACAGTCCTTGTCTAGGCTGGAGATTCATTTAACGATGTGAAAGCCCCCCATCAAATTATCACAATTAAACTTGATGTCGATTAGATGGATAGTCATGATGTACTTGATGGGTTGGTGAAGAATTAAATGGACATATCCTTGGAGGTCATTGCACCATTAAAACAAGAGATCTTGGAGTTAATATTGTGAGATATTCCCATGATTTGGTTAAAATGAGTTTCATCCTCATCATTCTCTATTGTTTTTGTCTTGCATTATTTTAGTACTTTGATCAAAGCCTTTGTGAATAGTGCTCATGGAGCAGTGACTTATCTAGAAAGTGGTTGGCTCTTGTCAACATGGGTGTTGTAGAGATGGTGTGGTGCATTCAACCAAGTGATAATTGAGACGAGGTAAAGTGACTGCCATGTTAGACATTAGTTGGATCACCAGCCAAATGAATCCATTGAAAAAAAAGACATCTAATCAAGTCTAATCTATCTTTATTGTTGCATTTGATCATTGAAATTGCCTTTTCTCACAGTGTGTTTATCTTCTAGTGTTCTTGCAACCTCCCTTTTGACATTTTCTTCCTAACACCTTGTGGATTTTGGATCAAAGTTTGATATCACTCCTTATCGAGTCAATTTTGTGATTTGGGATGTAATGTGCACCTTCAAAATTTTCCAAGCCTTCGTAATTGGAATTGTGGATTATTGCACTTTGTAATAAAGTCCTATTGAAAATCTTTCCAATGTTTTCATAGAGAATTTTGTAATTAGAATTTTGGTTGCACTACTCTAATTAATGAAGTCCTTTGAAGACCCGCATTGTGTTCTTATATGAGTTTCGGTCTCTCTCTCTCTCTCTTGATGTTTAATTCGTTTGTTGAATTTAATTGTTCTACGTAATGGATGTTCCATTTTCTCAATTGATCGTTGAAGTTCTTGGTAGCTTTGGAAGGTCTTCTACATGAGCATGGTGTGTTAACATGTAGGAGATGGTTGATTTCCTCTTTAGGTGCTTGCTTGGTGGAGTAAGTGATTTATGACTTATTTCCTATGTCTAACTTAGGAAAAGTACAATATTTACAGTCAATTAATTATTGTGGACTACTAAGCCAAAGTATTAAGGATAAAGGATAAAATTATTTAAGTGACTTAGATATGATCTCAACCATTGATTTGAAGTGAGGCGAGATCTAATCTCGACTTTTAATCACTTAGGAGATTAGGGTTAGGGATTTGGCTTAATGAAGTTATAAAATAAGCCTAAGAGAGAGGTGAAGACACAGAAGTGGAGGAAGATATTTTCTCTAGAGCGAGAGGCTCATCGAGATTGAAGAGAAGGGAGGAAGAGTACAAGGAAGTTTCAGGAGTATTTCTAGGAGGTTGAGTTCAGGAAATTGAGAGGCTGAGTTGTGGAGAGGCCAATTTATCCAGTGGGTCGATTTTTCTTAAGTACGTAGAGGTCGAATGAGTAGAAATGAGTGGGCCGATTTGCTGGTGCTAGAGGTTGAGTTTCTCCATGCATGAGTTCTTTAGGAGGCCAATTTTTTGGTTTGTCGAATTCCTTGGGCCGAGTTACAGGTTCTAACATTACATTTTTCATTGTGGGTCTAGGCCTAGATTTTCTCAAATATTTTAATGAAGGAAAATTGTTATGAGTGTATACTTACTGTTGTAATGTGATTGTTCTCTCTACTTTTATTTTTCCGCTACAAATATTTTATTTTAGAAGTTAATATCAATGATTTTTTTTTTTTTGTGTGAAGTTCGACTTTTCATTATCTAATATTGGCAATACAAGTGATAATTCGATGTGCTACTGGTCTGCTCGCCAGGAAACAAGCCTAGTAGCATAGATTAAGCAACTTAAGATTACATATACTATACTTGATCAGTGCAACTGATAGAAAAAAAACACTGCCCAAGTCCTTCCAGTGTGTCAAGCAATTGCAAATACAAGTGCTCTGATCTACTAAGCCACATGTACTTAAAAGGAAAACTCCCATTCTCAGATATACAAAAAGAAATTATTAATATAGTTAAAACAGGTACTATCATGACATAGTGACCTGGACAATGCATTGTTTGAGCCATTTATAATGAGCCACCCAAGGAAGCAGTGCCAATTGACCACAAGCATCTTCAGCGAACCACAAACAACGTCGACGAACCACTGACAACGATGCGCCACAAACAACATTAGACCATAAACAACAACAGGACATGAGCTTCGGCTTGAAAGCTGCATATGTGTTTCGACCTGAAGACTCGAGCTCGTTTTCTGTAGTCTAAGACTTCCTCCATTGCCTTATGCCGACAGTTAATGTGATATTCCTCATCTGCTGGGAGCTTACAAGAGGCCAATTGAGGGGAACATGCCACTGGAAGAGCATCAATAAGTTTAACCCTGCAAATAAGCCTTTATGGATTGCAAGCCATGGATTGATAATTCCATAACAATCCATGCCAATTATGTAGTTAGTGCAAAAAATGAGGGGAGAAACCATTTCTTTTCCATGAGAGAACAAAAGCAATTTGGAAACCCCATCAGAGAAGTATGCGAATTGATACAAAGCATAGAACCCAGTGGGAGAGGCGTATCATAAGAGTGAGTCGTGAAGGCCAAAGAAAGTCTCCAAGCCTCCATGCAAAGACAGGGAATGGAGCAATGCCCAATGAAACATGGATGGAGACACAAATATGCTATCTTTGAGAGAACAAATATAGATCCAAGGTCGAGCCAACTTGGGAATGCACCGCAATGAGAAGAATACCAAGCATGGTAGCCACAAATGAGCATTGTTGATGATACAAAGTGAATTTGATAGTGGCTTGCAGAGGTCAGAGAGGTAGCTAAAAGAGGAAACTCATATGCCATGACAGATTTCTTTGCCATGGGAATGATGATTGAGGGAAATCATTGTCTAGCGAGTGTAGGAGGAGGCTGCGTATGATGGCCAAAGGCGCATAAAGGCTCACAACACTTGAGCATTTAAACTAGGATTGCCGGACTCTGTTTGAAGTGGAGGCTGGTTCATGTGGATGTTCATGCTTGATACCATATTTATTATTGTGAAAAGTGGCGGGATCCTTCACCTGCTGTGGGTGTAAATATTAGTGATATCTTTTTTTTGTATCCCAAAGGAACCTAGCAGCCCGTGTGACAAGTAATTGCTAGTAAACTTTTGGGGGTCTATGACCTGTCCTCCTCTCCGTAAACTATGTCACAACCAGGGGGATTTGAACCTTGGATCTCTTAGTTTTCATAGATCTCACATTACTTCAATCACCAATTGAGCTGCCCCCCAGGACCAAATATCAATGATTTTATTTTTACAACAATTTCAATTTTATTTAATAATTTTTTGGGAATTAAAATTGTTGAGGTATAAATAAATTTGGCTTGGTATTGAAAATTTAACATTACTAAATAATTAGCACATTGCTCTCTTTGTTGTTTTTACCCCTTCACTTCTAGGGGTAACTAGAGAAGGTTTTTATTTGATGACATTTCGGATAATGGTCTTGGTGATGATTTTCAGCATTCCCCATAGAGAGTAGCCCATAGATGTTTTTCCTCAGGAAAAATCGTAATTTTACTGCAACTTTTAAAAAGGAACAAAATTCTTTCTGCAAATGCTTAAAGCATTCAGCATAAGTAGCATTCGACTCAAAAGTGTAAAAGCTAAAAATAAAAGTACATTAGAGAAAATTAAGTGTTATAATAATCACTTAATTTCTCTTTCTTTCCTTTCTTCCTTTGGACCTTCTGCCAAACCGTTGAAGGAGGTTAAATCGGAACCATTGCCAAGTCATTCACGGTCACCATAGGTGGGGGTTCTTTGTCGGATTATGAACTTTCCAAAACATGAACTCTCTTTGTACCCACAATCTCCTCCTCTTTTCCGACCATCTCTTCTTTTTTTTTTTTGATTCAAAGATTGGTGTGGCTTCTAAATTACTTTGTATGAACAGTGGTTGTCCATCAGGTTCTTGAGTACTCAAATCTTCCTGTATTCAAAAATCCTCCTTAGTTACTCCATCTTTTTCCTCTGGAGGAAAAGGGTCAAAGGACTGTAAGCCTTTTGTTTTATGGACCTGCCCCTTTTTCCTTTTTGAGGGCTTTTTTGCCAGAGGGCATGAATCTTGTAGATATCCTGTTTTGAAGCATGTACGACATCTTATTTTTTTACAGTTAATGAATGTAAATATCTACTTTCATTAAATGTAAGCACTTAATGGTAAAGATCTACTATCATTAACTGTAAGAACTAAATTAATTGTAAGAACTTGAATATTTTCTTAATTAACTGTAAGAACTTAATGGTAAATATCTACTTTCATTAACTTTAAGAACTTAAATTTTTTACTTTCATTAACTGTAAAAACTTAATAGTAAAAGTTAAAAGTAGCACTCTTCTTTTAGGATGTTTTGTAATGGTATTAGATTCCTAGGTCCTGACACAAAGAAACTAGAAATTGGGGTGTTTTTCAGTTTCGGTAGACTTGACAATTTTAATAAACCTCTTATCCCCAGGAATATGAATTCCCATGAATTTGAATTCTTCAAATCTTTCCTTGTGCATTTGTTGCTACAGTGAGTGACCAAGTGCATCAGCTGTCAAGATATATAAATATGTGAGATTTTGCACGCATGTACTTGGACAAATATACACATGAATGTGAAAGAGTGGATTGATTGATTCATTTAGATGATGCAGTGTCTCATTACATAGTAGGAGAAGATGAAGACATTACATAATTCCCAAATACCTGACTAATAACCACTACATTAATTACTATATTAAATGTCTCATCATTACATCGCTTTATTAACGAGACTTTCTTATTATATGTAGTATAAGTTTTAAACTGCATTAGCTCTCAAGACATAAATATGTAATATTTTACACTCATGTACGTGGACAAGAATACACAGGAATGAGAAAGAGTGGATTGGTTAATTCTTTTAGATGATGCAGTGTCTCATTTCATTACATAGCAGGAGAAGAGGAATACATTACATAACTCCCAAATACCCGACTTAATAACCACTACACTAATTACTATATTAAATGTTTCATTATTACATCTATTAATGTGACTTTATTATTACATGTAGTATAAGTTCTAATATGCCTAAGTTTTAAATTTGACCATTAGTTTCAACATCCTCTCATAATGGTCATTTTACATGCTCGAACGACAAAGTCTTTGGAGAAGCAAGATGTTTGAAGTCCACAAGATAAGATATTCAAAATAGCAATTGGAAATGATCTATATTTAGCAAGGTTGATGAAGTAGAATCTATTCCCCCCATCCTTCTATCTGATCATTGACTCACCAATTGGATGAGAGGCCACTGTTAGTTGAATAGTTAGCCTTTCCACCATTGACATAGAACTTGCCTTGTTCACTGAATTCACCTTATCCACATCTTGTCGGCCCAATATATCGAGTTTTTGTTTTTGCTTCTTGAGGAAGCACCATCCATTATCCATCATCTTCGCCCTCCTCGAGGTTCTTCTTCTTTGCCACTTCATTTTCACCCTTCTTGAGGTCTTTTTCTTATGAATTAGAGCAGATAATGCATAATATAACTGTGGTTTTCCTTCTCTTCTTTGACTTGTCTCAGCAGCAACGTCATCTAGGCCTGGTTTCTTGAGCGCTGTCATCCCTCTTAGGCATAAGTATTACGGTTACGTTTTTAGTGAAGTCACAACCATATATATGCTGAACTAGCCCTGCATTCTCAATGTCTAGCAACTGGAATAAACCCTGTTCTCAGTGCCACACCCATATCAACCATCATTTTGCCATTCTTATAAAAAAAATAACACCATTGTTGCTGAAATTTATATGTATGTGTGGGCTATGCTTCGTTATACTACTATTATACTTCATTATACTACTATTTGAAAGTAGATTTTTCTCCAGACAAGGAACATAATTGACATATTTAATCATCACCTTTTTACCTATTAGCTAAATTATGACATTTCCCTTTCATCTAACCTTGTATTCTTCTCCGCCGCTCAACACAACATAATCATTATTAGATTTATCCTGTACAAAATTAGCATAACAATCAATACTGTTAGTAGAATGTCGAGATGCTCTTAAATCAACATACCGATCAAGCTTACCGCTCTTTGAATCCTTATTTCTGGACATAACATATAGAAATATTTCTCCTCATGTTCAGCCACATTAGCATGTTTTTTCCCAGATTGATCATTGAAATATGCTCTTGGCTAGCAAACATAGGGAAGAGAATGATGGAGATAATTCTTCCTGCTCAAGTAAAAGTAGAAAAATAATTAAATGCTTTTATTGTGGAAAATAAGCAAATGATCAATCTGGAAAAACATATTGTGAAAAATGCTCTTATTATATGTTTTTTTCCAGATTGATCATCAGAAAAATGGTCCTAATATGCCTGAATCCTAAATATGACCATTATCTCCAAACAAATAAGGGGTCAAGGGATATCCCCGTCTAACGAGCTATGGAGAGGAATGCAGTCTTAAATCTAAGTTTTCACAAACTACTAATAATAGGCATAGATCCTAGTATTTTGTAGGGAAATAATATTGGTATGCTTTTTTGAAGTGTAGTTTTGTCTTTTCCTTTGTCAATGTTAGGTTATTATTTTTTCGTTTGGATATCTGTTGCAAATTCCAATAACTCGTTTATTTTTTCGTGTACAGTGGAAAGCCAGCAGTTCCTGTTGCTTCATTGATGCAGATGGCTGCTGCAGAGAAGGATCAGTCTGGTGTAGTCACTGAGAGGGAGTATGATCGTCAGGCAAAGTTGCTTCAGGAATTTTATGAAATTCCAAGCATTGAGAAAGCATGGGTTTCTCAGTCTGGCTTAAGTACGGTTCTCTTACCCATCCCTTTGTGTTTGAACTTTGTCCTTGGTTCTTGTTACCTTTTTATGCCAAGGTTTGAGTCCTCAGTTTTCTTAACATTTTATTGTGTTGTTGTGCTGTTTCATCCTTGCTATTCTTTTATTGAATATTTATGATTTGCTACTCTTATCATCCCAAATATAACCACACATAACGGTTCCATTGTACTTTTGTACTTAAATTACAATGGGGTTATATGCATGCACAAGAAAGGTTGGTATCTTCTCAGTCCTACATCCTATAACTTGTATAAACAGGCTTGATGGTTAAGTTTGTGTCAGTCACTATCATACTAGTATGATATCTTTTTTCTATTTTTTAAACTGCACATGGGCATACAAGCTAGTCTGATTTTTCGATTCTTTTTTATTGTTTCTATGGGCTGCATGATTTCGCAGGTGATGGCGTGCAAACAATGATATCTATGAGCCAGATGAATATTCCAGCAAATAAAAAGAGAACCTTTTTCCTTTCTGCACACATCCCAGAGGAGGTTGACAACCCCGTTAACTGCCACTGGTCACCTTTTCCTGTTGAACAAACGGGTGCCTCACTGGTTGTTCCTTCACCTTCAGGTTTGAATGTCCTTGTTGTTCGAAATGGGGAATCCAGCTCAAAAGATGCATCTCCTCCAGTACAACTTGAAATTTGGGGTCCTGGTCAGTTGCAAAAAGAGATATTTGTTCCTCCGTCAGTGCATGGTCCTTTGTATACAGATGGATGGTAATTGATTGTTTCAATGATCAATCATTTTCTTGTTTATATTTTTAATGAATCACCAACTGTTATTTCAGGTAGCAAAAACTACAGTCCTTTGCCTGTATCATGGGCATATTCAGCATTAGATAATCAGTTAGATCAAAGATGGAATTATTTTCCGAAATACTGTTGCATTAAGATTTAATGCCTAAACTTTTCCAACTTTCTGCTTCTTTTTCTTAAAATAGGTTTGAAGGTGTTTCATGGAGTTCAGATGAGACTTGTATAGCTTATATTGCAGAGGAACCAGCAACTCCTCAACCTATATTTACCAGTTCTGGGTGCAAGCCAGTAAGTTCAGGTGAAAAGGAGCCAGGAAGTTGGAAAGGTCAAGGAGATTGGTTGGAGGATTGGGGGGAAACCTACTCAGGAAAAAGGAGACCAGCTCTATTTGTTGTCAACATTAAAAGGTTTTAACTCTGTTATATTTTGTATGTATTGGGGATGGTGTATTTGTGTATGTTCTTTATCACACATCTCAAATGATTAACCTTTTCAGTCACAGTGGGACTGTGCAGGTTGTTGAAGGCATCCCGGACAATTTAAGTGTTGGACAAGTGGTGTGGGCACCACATGTTTCCACTAATAATTCTGGGTATCTAGTTTTTGTTGGATGGTCAATAGATGCTGGTGATTCCCAAAACCCCAGAAAGTTAGGAATGAAATACTGTTACAATAGGCCGTGTGCTCTGTATGCAGTTAAAGCACCATTGCTAAAATTGTAAGTATTGAAATGACAACATTGATGTGTTCCATTGGATTTGATAAATTTCCATTCAAATGTGAATGGATTATGTTAATGCCTTGTGGATCAGAAAATGCTTTAAGATAATTTGTTATTTGTTGTTTTTCTTCTTTTGACTTCCACTCACATATTCATTAAATTCTGGTCTTTGTTTGCAGAGATTCCTCTAAGGAAATGATAGCAGCACAGAAGCTCACAGAGAAAATTGACAGTGCTTTCTTACCACGGTTCAGGTTTTTGCATGAAACAATGGTCTCATTTTTTTTTTTCCTTTTTTAACAGAAACACAGTATGAGCTTCTTCTTCTGGATCCATTAATGTGATGGATCCGGAAGAAGCTTAAATCATTTCAAATCACAGAAGCCTCAATTCAGAAATAGGGTAATTTATATTATCAAAAATGGCTGTAGTGATGCTAACAGCACTAGTAAAGCATACATAATGTCTTCACAGTTCAAGCTGTTCGCATGAGTCCAATACAACATACAGAGTTTACATATGTCTACTGGCAAAATTTCCCAGTTTTTATTGCTGCTATATAATCTATAAAGGATACCCAATACACTGATAAAATTGAAAAACGTAAACTAGTGGAAAGTGTGATGACTTGTGGCCTCTTTCAGGCTAATGGCAGTGTGCACTGAATCCTGCTCCCCTATTTGCATATTTTCAATAAGCTGGATCACTGTGTCATCATTTATGTTCCCCTTGGTCAGGCATCCACTGGTTGGAAGCCACAAACTGTGCATCTTTGTTCCAAATTCTCCACCAGATTCTTGATAAAGTTGCACATGGGGGATGTGTGGAAGCGCCTCGAAATTTTGGGGAAACTCGGGGGGATGTCCCGAGTCCCTATCATAGTGGTCCCCATCTCTAAAAATATAAAAATAATAATACTAATGATACAATCCCAACAATAGCAATTCATCCCATGCAAATTCATCATTCTGCAATGCAAACACTAAATAGTAAACAGTAAAATAGTACTAAATTCAAATTTGTAAATGATATAAACATGATTCAGATTTAGATTCAGTGATGAAATACATTGATTCAAAAAGCATAATTGAAGCAGAAACAATAAAATACTGATACATAGATTTAAATTCATCATTCTAAAATCTAAGTAGTACTAAGAAAAATAGTAGATACCGAAGTCTGAAATAGTAAATTGAAGTTACTGAATCTCAAAAATAGTTAGGAGTGACAAGTTAAAGACTCGATCTGAGGTCATCCAAATCTAGAGTCAAGACTGAAAAGTTAAAACTGAAAATTAACAATGGACAATGAACATTGAAAATAAAATGAGCATCAATAAGTGAAAGTGCATAAAAGGTAAATAAAAGTGAAAGTGAGGTTTTTTTGGTTTAAATATCTTGTTTTATAATTTTATTATATATATTTTGCCCAATATTTTCCCCCACTCCTGCTTTTAATTTTTCGTTTTTTAAGCCTTTATAGGAAAAAGTTTTGGTTGGTTGGTGTGGGGGGGAGGCGGGGGGGTATGCCTAGATGTCCCCTTTTTGTCGGGGGACACCTAGAAGCACCTCTTATGGGGAAGCACATCCTCCACTTGGTAAAACATATCTCCATGTTTCTTGAGGCACCCTCCCATCGTGGGAGTGTGGGAAATATGGGGAGTGCGACCCCCCACCTTGGGGGATGGGTCCCTGTGGAACACTGCTATAGACCCACAAACATGAACTTGAAAAGGCTTGATGAGAACCGACACTGTGCTCAAGAAATTCTTTAATATTCATGCAAATGAGAGTCAAAATTTAGACATCTGCTACTAGAGAGCAAAATATGGTGCTTTGGACACTCACCAATTGTTTACCCAAAACACCCTTCTAGATATTCAAGATCAGTTCTGTTACCCACCATTTTGTGGGTGATATCCCTAGGAGAATTTTGTCTTCCATGATGGTCCTTAGTCGGCAACCAACAGCCCCTTCCAGCCACCAACTAGCTCATTGTGCTACTTCTCCGCCAACTGAGCCAACCATGTGGTCCCTCACCCATCTTCCGTGATCGTATGTTTGAAGGTGGGCCTCCCGAACCTAAAAGTATGCCTTGTCATTTGGTAATTGAGTATTGTAGTGTTCTTATCATGAACACGTCTGGGCATGGATTAATGGGGCGGAAAGAATGGGCTATGTCTGTGCTCTTGTCCCCTAGATCCCTTTTGGATGTTAACCTTGGATTATAGTCTCGTGGGATCTCTTTTACTAACCATTTGGCTTTAGGGACGGTACTTCATGGGAAACCCTGATTTTGGTTTCGTGGTCCTGCTCCCTCATCCATATATATTGCCCCATTTCCACTCATTATAACCCCATCCATCATTTCTCCCACCTGGGTCCATATTCCTACATTGAGTCCACATGGGGTTAGCCTTCCCTCTCCCCTTGCCCACATCTTGGGTTAGGCTTGGAATGGTGCCCCGGAGGTTGATGCAGCTGAAAAGAAAATTAAAAGCATAATTGGTCACATTCAATAGGAAGATGTACCACAAAATGCAAAATATGACTGGTACAAACACATTTAGCATGTGGACAAAAGCCAATACATGAGCTCTACCCCATTATCATGGCCATCACTCTAGTTTCTACGGGCCCTAGATGAACCTCCTTTATCATTCAGGAACCCATCATTGTCCCAACCACTGGTGGGCATTTGAACCACCCTACCTTAAAAGGGGTATCCATTGCTATATCTTACACATCATGCTCTTATCCCTTGAGCCTTGAGCAGTTAATTAAAGAAAATTCGTAAAAGGAAAAAGACATATAAAAAAAGGTGGAAAAATCAAGGCCAAGGCACTTCACGCACCACGATTGCTCCCTCCTATATATTATATACCCAAGTGTGGGCTTCCCTTTTATTAGCTACCTTTGTACACCAACATGTGGCCTAGGGTTGCCCTTTTCATTCCCTACTCCATTCATCTCTTTATCATATGCCACCACACCCTTTAAATGATGTACCTTGGACATACTATCCCCTTAAAAGTAGAAACCACCTAATAGGATACTTGGTTAACCCCATTTGGAGCTTAGTGACATTATCACATGCCAAAGCCCACTATGGAAGGGCATGCCATTATGAACTGCTCACTTGATGTCCATGGTTTGTAAGCTCTTTTACTTGATTTACTTTAATGACTTGTTGTACTAGAAGGCTAGGGGACGCATTGGATCTTATGCAGGATTGCAGATAGTCTCCATTTTGGGTTTGGTCTCCCTATACAGAGTCCTAACCCTTCAGAAGACTACATTGGCACATGTAGGGTGTGTGTTGAGAGCCATGGGCCTCCATAGTAGTAGACAACACTCTATCGATCCTGAGAGATGTTCAGAGATTGCTCGAGATTTACCTATTGGACGAGGAAGATGCACCTGGTTCACTTTTGCCCAACCAACCCCATAGTTGTACCATGCACTTGGCAGATGACCTAGGACTTGTATGCTGATGTGGCATCACTTACACCATCATTTGGGCCCTTACAAATGGTCTACATGCATCTTTGACTTACTTGGAGACCCATGAGGTCACTTGCGTGCCCTCATAGCCATTGGGAGCACCACAGGTTTATTATGTGGAGAACAAGGGGCCAACCCCTTGTCCATTACTTCTGGAAGTCCAATTCATCATTTTGACACTTACAAACTTCATGAGGCCTCTTAAAGAGCCCAACACCATGCATTATTGATTATTCGACCTCTAGAGAGGCTTATTATTTTATTTATGAGCTAGTTTGGTGGGCTTGTCACCAAAAGGATAGTTATTTGCACATTTTTTTTAGTTGATGGGTTAATGTAGGCTCAAATTAGGTAATTCAAATTCCTAATGAGTGTATAAATAGGAGAGACATGAATTCATTTTGTATCCTCACTTGGATTAGATCATTCTCTCTCTTGAGAATTTTGCATTTCTTTCTTGGAGGATGAATGAATTTTGATGTTTGGATTGGACTTTCTTATCTTGGAGCTTCTTTATTGGCAAATGTGTTGATGGTTGGATGTGTTATCTTACATGTAAGTACACACATTTAATGCTATTCTTGTTTTACTTTGTCATATGCATTGTAATGGTATTTTCACTACACTGGGGCTAATTGCTGCATTGCATAATTGTGCAATTGTGGAATTATTGTTTCTATATAGCATCTCTCAATGTATGGGCCATGTATGTTGAATGAAATCTCCTAGGGATAATTCAACCATTGAATTTATCTTGATAAGCCATCTCTTTTTGCAAAGCAAAGTATAAAGCTTTAAGGTCACTTCTTCTTGCCCTAGAGGCCAAGCAAAGTAGTCCTTGAGGCCTCCTTGACCAAGAAACGAAGTCCTTTCTCATCATTCTCCTAAACTCCATTTTCCCCAAGGGATTAGGCACTGGTGTACCAATAGGTGGTCACTCAGAACCATTTTTCTTCACCTTTCCCTCTTCATTCTAGGTCTGGCCATGCCGGGCCACCTAGGGCATCATTTTCCCGACAAAGTAGCCATAGAAAAATTTCGATCCCCTATCCTCTACTGCGCTGGTGTGTCCTCAAGGTCTCCTCCAAATTTGAAGAAATTCTGACGATGGGATTATGAGATATCCCAAGCCCTAGCTCTGAGATCAAATTTTGCCTTGGTGTTCTCTAGGCTAGTACCTCGTAGGATCAATTTGACACCTCTATCCTTTCCCCTTCCTTGTATGGGTTAAGATCATCATTGGTTGCTAAATTCCCTCCCCTTAACCTAGCCTAGGTCCACTTGGCCCTGTGTGGTCCCGTACTTTTGAAAAGTTAATTCTTCAAGAACCACTTGGGAAATCAAGTTCAATAAGGATTTTAGGGTTTAGGAAACTCCTTTACAAGACACATTCCTTAAACCTAGCCCTTGATCCCCACCTCGTTCTCCTGGAAAGCTTTGTACCTTGCTTGAAGAGCAAGCAAGCTCCATTCTTAACCTCCTTTTAGGAAAAGGACCATTAAGGTCACTTCACACCCATTGGTTGATTCATCCTCCACATGTGACTTTCCATATACCAGGCCTCCTCCCATCGGTGAAAGTCCATAAAGAGTAGGGAGTCTTAGCTGAGGTGACAGTGGGCTAAGTCTCCATTGTTGCCCTTGATCTACTAGTTGTCCCTTTAGGAGTCCCTTTTAGCCCCCTTGCTAGTTTGAGCGGTAACAAGTTCTACATTGACAGAGGTAAGGAATGATCACTGCGCTAATAAGCAACCCCTGAAGAGTGAATACAAACCAAACTTAGCATATAAAGAACAAATGAAGTGATATTAGAGTTGACCTTTGATTTGAGAATTGAGGATAATTATGACCAAAGGCGATTTGAACAAAAGTATTCACATTCTTCCCACAACGTAGAGGTTAGATGCTCCGTTATACAACCTTGCATGGCTGTATTAATCCTTAGCCTTCCCATACTAGCATCCCTACAAGCTCAAACATGAGTGAGGGGGCCTTGACTCGTGTCATGTTTATTGCATTGCCTTAAGGGAAGAATTGGCGTGTGAAAGACATGTGGCACCATATGTTTGTTGTACTTGTCATTAATTTCAAAGGTGTGATTGAGGAATGCCTTGGATGGTTAATTGACCATGTTACCTTGCATGTCAGTACGGGTACATACAAAAACTTATGCAACATTTATCACTACCATTGTAAGGTTAAGATCACAAGTCAAAACATTGTGACAAGTGTGTGAGGTTTTGTATTAGGTATTTGTTATGAACCTTGTACCTTAGAAATGATGTGAAACCAATAATTATAGTCCTCTCTGAGGGGTAAACCTCCTTTTACAATGAATACGATGTAATATTTGATGATCCTAAGATTAGGTACCCCTTAAGTTGCACAATACGGGGAAACAGATACGGGTACTAGTGTTATTAGAACTGGAGCAAACCGGTTTGGATTGGCTGGTCTGGCCATTTTCAGCCCTAAACTAGTTTAGACCGGTGCAACGGACCGAAAATGGTCGGTTCGGGTACGAATTTCTGAAACAAGTATGGTACCAGTGTTATCAGGACTGAAGCGAACCGGTTTGGATTGGCTGGTCCGATTGTTTTCAACCCTAAACTAGTTTAGACTGGTGCAACGGACCGAAAATGGCCGGTTCGGTACTGAATTGACCATTTTTGCTGAACCACTACGGAATCGGCCGATTCGGTGCAACGACCTAACAACTCATGTGGGGCCCATTCCAGTGATTTTATTATTATTTTTTGAGTTTTTAAAATATTTTTCTTAGTTGGGGCTTCAGTGTGTGAATGAAATTGGAGTGTTTTTGAGCGAATACACACCAAGAAGAGGAACCGTTTAGAGCAAAAACGATTGAACGATATGGCTTGTGTTTAGTACAACCTTAGGTTGAGGCGAAACTAGTTGTTGAACAAGACACTTGAATCAAGCAACATAACTTTGGATCACGTTGATCCATCATCAAAGTGGGTTGTGGAGACCCAGGAACCAACATTAGACAATGAAGATCTTTCTTGGATGGACTTGGACCCACTTCCAACTCCACCTTCAGGGCTAGGGGAATTGTAATATCCCTTTTCTGGGATATCCTTCAAACCGAAGCAACTCCACCCAAATACGTACAAATGATATAGTAACCGGGAAGCTCAAAAGAGATAAAAAAAAACAATGGTGCAACATATAATAATGCAAACATGGAATATAAGCAGGTACTCAAGAAATGTAGAGAGAAATGCTAAGCCATTTTATTATACTGAGCAATGGAAAGAGTATAGGAGGTGATCAAAAAGATAGCACCTCGACTTGCACAAGGCAAGTGAAGAAATACACCCAGAATAGTAAAGAAATGGCCTCTCTCTGAACTGCGTCCAAGTTGCTAGAGATCTGCTGTGTTGCTGCTACTGCGTGGAATCAAGTGAGGATTTGGGGCTGTTCCCCTCCTCAGAAAATGCTGAAACTATGGAATCAACCTTTGCTCAATAAACCCAGAAAAAATCAGAAAGCTTTCCTGAAATAGCCGACCCCTGAAAATCACCCCTTTGGGGATCTATGCAATTCCTCAAGGCTCTGTGCTGCCACTGAATGGAACCCTCCAAAACTCGGCCTGAAACTCTGCAAAAATCCTCCAATATGCAAGCGCTGATCCCTTGCTCAATCTCCCAGCTCAAATCCTTCGCAGAAACCCCAATCCGGAACTCCCACCAAAAGAACTGCGTCCCTCTCTCAAGACTGCGCAGTTATAAAAAAAGCTCAGTTCCTCCTCAGTGCCTTGCCCGAGCAGGCACTCGAAGTTCCCCGGGGCTAAGGGTGAGATCTCTGAATGGAGACACTAGATGCACTAAACAGTGCTGCAGACAGGCTAAACAACCAGCGTGCTCTAAGTCAAAGTGACTAGCTCAAATGCACATAATTGAATGACAAAATGAGGAGGCTCCTCTCTCCTTTATAGCGTTGGCCCCTCTCAATCCTAAGGCCCACCTTCTCCAACGTAGCCTTTCTCTTGCCACGTGCTCCTCTCCATCTACGCGTCCCTCCAAGTGTCTACGTGGGCTCCTCCTCTACGTGGTCCTTTGGCCCCCCTGGCTCCCCTTTTAAGTTACAACGTTGTGCTACTAGGGAGTGACTTTATTCTAAAAGTGAGTTATGTCCCCCTTCCCTCACCTTTTTATTTATAAATAACTATAGAAGGCAAAATTGAGCAAAAATCGAATATTCCAATTAGCCATGGCTAATTGGGAATATTACAGTCTCCCCCGGCAAAATGTTGTTTGTCCTCAAGCAACTAAAGTGATGGATGCTGCAAAATTTTCTCACTCTCCCAAGTGGCATCCTCATTCGGTAAATTCTTCCACCTCACCAAGAATTCCCGGACCGTCCTGCTCCGCAACTGCCTTTCCCTGGTATCAACAATGGCCTTTGGCTGCAACACCAAATGCCCCTCATCATCACATGCTGCCCCAATGCCTTCTTCAGGCATGATACATGAAAGATGTTATGAATCTTGTTGCCTTGGGGCAGCTCCAACTCATACGCAACCAATCCCGCGTATCACCCTGTACGGCCCATAAAAGCAGGGCTTGAGCTTTTCAGCCCCCTTTTGCTTTAGTGACGGCTGTCAGTATGGCTGTAATCATAGGTAGACCAAGTCCCCTACCTCAAATTATCTCTCCACCCGACCCCTGTCAGCACACAGCTTCTGCTGGTTCTATGTTATAGCCATATTATCCTTGAGAGCTTGGAGAATATCCTGACTCTCTTGGATCCAAATCTTGGCCCTCGGAGCCTTGCTAGCACCAAACATCATGTCAGCAAAAGATAAAGGATGATATCCATACAAAGCATAGAATGGTGACATACCAATGGACATGTGATGTGTAGTGTTGTAGCAGTACTCCCCCAAATGTAGCCACTTCAGCCATGCTCGCTGCTGCCCACTGACATAGTTACGCAAGTAGCCCTCTAGCCACTTGTTAACTATCTCGTTTGCCCATCCGTCTGTGGGTGATAACTGGTACTCGGTGTCAACTCCGTCCCCACCAATCGGAAAAGCTCCTGCCAAAATCTGCCCATGAAACGACTGTCCTTGTCACTGGTGATGGTCTTAGGGAGACCATGTAACCTGAAGACCTATCTGAAGAACAACTTGGCCACCTGCGTTGCTGTGTAGTGTGCGAATATGGCGAAAAAACGTGCGTACTTTGTCAGTCGATCAACGACGACAAAGATGCAATCCTTGCCCTGCACCATGGGCAACCCTGTGATGAAGTCCATCGAAATATACTCCCATTTCCCCTCTGGAATGGGAAGACGCTGCAATAATCCTGCGGGATGGTTCATCTCTCCCTTGTTCCTCTGGCAAACATCGCACTCTCGGACATGCTGGAGTACGTCCTCCTTGAGGCCCTTCCATGAGAACCTCTCTCTAATGGTCTTGTAGGTTTTGGTAAACCCCTGATGGCCGGCCAATGGTGAATCATTTGATGCCTGAAGTATCTTCTTCTTGAGCTAAGACTCCTCAGTCAAGAAGATCCGGTCCTTGTAGTAGATGATCTCATCGACCACCCTGTACCTGTCATTTGCCACCTGCCCATCCAGAACCTCACACGCAAATCTGTCGTTCGAGTACTCTACTAAGAGTCGAGCCCTCCAGTCTGTGTCCAAGCTCATAAGAGACAATGTGGCTGGTCTACGTGAAAGGGCATCTGCTACCATTTTGTTCTTACCCTTGACATACTCAATGTCGAAGTCATATGCTTGGATCTCACTGATCCACTTCTGCTGCCTCTCCTATATCTGCCTCTGCTCCAAAAAGAACCTGAGGCTGTTGTGATCAGTCCCCACCCTGAACTTGTTACCCACTAAATACTGCCGGAACTTGGTCAATGCATGCGTGATGGCCAGCATCTCCTTGTGGTATATAGAATACAACCACTCGTGCGGATGGAGCTTTCGGCTCTCAAAGGCTATAGGGTGACCTCCCTGCATCAATACTGCGCCGATCCCCTCTCCCGATGCATCACACTCCAAAACAAATGGCTGCGTAAAATCCGGCAATGCAAGCACTGGGCAGCTGATCATAACCTCCTTGAGCCTGTCAAAGGCTCGCTGCGCTGTATCCGACCAATTGAATGTCCCCTTCCTCGTCAGATCTGTTGGGTGCAGCAAGCTGTGAGAAACTCTTGACGAACTTCCGGTAGTAAGTACAAATGCCAATGAATCCTCGAAGTTCTGTCACGTTCCTCGGCTCCGACCAATCTCTGATGGCCCTGATCTTCTCCTCGTGGACCCTCACTCCGTCCACCCCTATGATGTGTCCCAAGTACAACATCTCCGTCAACCCAAACTCACACTTGGAGAGCTTGGCCTAGAACTGCTTTTCCTCCAAGATGCGCAATACTGTCTCAATGTGCTGGAGATGCTCCTCCCAAGTCCTACTGTAAATGAGGATATCATCAAAGAACACCAACACAAACTTCTTAAGTGACTGCGGAAGATGTGATTCATGCAACACTGGAATGTAGCTGGGGCGTTGGTTAGCCCGAAGTGCATCACCAAAAACTCAAAGTGCCCATAGTGACACCTGAAGGCGGTCTTGGGAATGTCCTGCTCCCTCACGCGAATCTGATGGTACCCATATCTCAAATCAATCTTTGAGAAGAACCGTGCTTCTATCAACTCATCCATCAACTCATCGATCTTGGGTATGGGGTACCTGTTCTTTAGGGTCTTCTTGTTCAGGGCCCTGTAGTTAATGCACATCCTTAATGTACCGTCCTTCTTCTTCATCAACACCACAGAAGAAGCAAAAGGACTCGTGCTCGGCCGAATGTGCCCAAGAGCCAGCAACTCCTGAATGGCCCTCTCAATCTCATCCTGATAGGCCTTGGGATGCCTATAGGGGGTAGTAATCACTGTCTGTTTGCCCTGCTCAAGCTCAATGGTGTGCTCAAACCCTCGGTCCGGTGGCTGTCCCGGTGGAATCTCCCCAAACACTGTGGCATACTAGTCAAGGATGGCCTGTATCTTTGGGTGCACCATCTTCCCTGTAGTCCCTATCTCTGATGCACGCAGCTCCACTGCCCACTCTACGTCTCCCTTCTGAAAGACTGCCTCCATCCGATGAGCCGAGACAGTCTGAGGCAGATATGTTTGCTATCCTCGTATCTTCTCATGCCTCCTTGTCTTCTCATCATCCCACTCCATCTCTAGGGCCTTCCAATCTGTCGTGACCTTCCCTAGAGTGATAAGCCACTGAACACACAGTACTATGTTGTTGTCCGGAATATTGACCACGGAAAAGTGGTCAGTTAGTGTGTAGGTGCCCATCGTCACTGATAACACAGGGACATAACGAGCACGCACCATGGTCTGATCTCCTGGGACCAAAACTGAAAATCCATCGAAGCTCTCTGTCTGTATACCTCTCCGCTCAACCATTTGTGCATCGATGAAGTTGTGGGTTGCCCCATTGTCAACCAAAACTGATACTCACTGGCCACGTACTGTCCCCCGTACGCGCAACGTCAAATACTTGGGAACTCCTCGCAATGCTATAAGGGCTCTTCCGATAGGTGCAAAAGCTGCACCAGCTACTGCCGGTGGTGGAGGCGGCAAGGGACCCTGCACGACATGACTATCTCCTGCCTCCACATCATCCTCCTCATCCTCTTCCCCGCTGCTCTTGGAGAAGACCTCAATAAAATGTGCTTTGCCAGCAGCACATCTATGTCCTGGTGCCCACGGCTCTTGACAGGTAAAGCACAACCGCTTCTTCTTCAACTCCCTCCTGGCGTCATCATCAATCTGTGCTTCTCCTGGATTCCCCTTCGAAGGCGGAATCCTCACATCCTTCCCCTTAGGCTGGAAAGCCTATCTCTGGGGGTAAGGTGTCCAGGTCCTGGGTAAGGCATCCTATAAGTCCCGGGTCCTGCTAATAGCATCCTGGAGTGTGGCTGGTCTAGTGGATCTGACTAGACCCTGAAGTGGCTCTGCTAACCCCTCAACAAACATGTAGATCCTCCGTGCCGTGGATAGATCTGGCACCATCACTGAAACTCTCAAAAAGTTTGCAATGTAGGTCTCTGGGCTCTCGGTCTATTTGAGCCTCGTCAGCTCAACAAAGTGCTGTTCTGGATCCCTCCGGTCAAACTTCTCCATCAATCTCTTGGTGAACTCGGCATATGTCGTCACTGTGGAGTGTCCGAGTGTAACCATCCCATGGAACCACCAATCCTGGGCCTCACCATCCAAATGTATTGTCGCCACATTGATGGCCTCTGCCTCCGACATTTGGTTAAGCTGAAAATAGATGTCCAGCTTCTCTAGCCACGATCTTGCTGAACTATTTGATGAACCATCAAATGAAGGCAAGTGGAATCTACTGGCTGTGCGGTGGGTGTCTCCATCGTGATAATGTCGGTATCCTCTGTGATGGTCGCGGGGTCTACTATCTCGCTGGAGCTGAACAAAGTCTTTGAATGAGAGAACATCCTTGAACTCCTGCCTATAGGCCTGGTACTCTGCAAAATAATCGCCCATATGACCGGGCTCTGCCTCTTGTTGGGCTTCGGCCCCCGTGTCTGCTCCTAGGAAAGTGGGTATGGTAGAGCGTGTAGGGGCATGTGAGGCCATCTGCTGAGTAGTAACACGCTGAGTGGCACCCTGCTCTGGAAATGGTGGGATGTATCCGATCCCTCACTAACCTGGAAAACCCGTGGGTTCTCACGCTGTCTAGCCTCCACTGCCGTGAATCTCTGCCCCATCACCTCGATCTACCTTGACAGATCCTGCACTGATTTGAGGAACATGTCCGCAAATCTCTTCCCGTCCTCGTCTGCCATCGGATCCTCCTGATTTGCGTTCACCACAGGCTCCTTCTGTTATGCGTCCACCACAAGCTCCTCCTGTTCTGCGTCCGCCACCCGAACACAGTCTCCCTCTCCGTAGGTGTTCTCCAACCTATGCTCAATATCTCTATATTTCCTACCTCTGTAACAGATATAGGTTTCTCCCTCGGTGTCATAGACTGCTAGCTCCACAAGCTGAGCCAGATCTATGCTTTGATACCACTGTAATATCCCTTTTCCGGGATATCCCTCAAACCCAAGCAACTCCACCCAAATACGTACAAATGATATAGTAACCAGGAAGCTCAAAAGAGATAAAAATAATAGTGGTGCAACATATAATAATGTAAACATGGAATATAAGCAGGTACTCAAAAAATGCAGAGAGAAATGCTAAGCCATTTTATTATACTGAGCAATGGAAAGAGTACAGGAGGTGATCAGAAAGGTAGCACCTCGACTTGCACAAGGCAAGTGAAGAAATACACATAGAATAGTAAAGAAATGGCCTCTCTCTGAACTACGTCCAAGCTGCTGGAGAACGACTATGCTGCTGCTACTGCGTGGAATCAAGTGAGGATTTGGGGCTGTTCCCCTCCTCAGAAAATTCTGAAACTCTGGAATCAGCCTTTGCTCAATAAACCCAGAAAAACCTAGAAAGCTTTCCTGAAATAGCCGACCCCAGAAAATCACCCCCTTGGGGATCTACGCAATCCCTCAAGGCTCTGCGCTGCCATTGAATGGAACCCTCCAAAACTCAGCCCGAAACTCTGCCAAAATCCTCCAATATGCAAGGGCTGATCCCTTGCTCAATCTCTCAGCTCAAATCCTCCGCAGAAACCCCAATCTGGAACTCCCATCAAAAGAACTGCGTCCCTCTCTCAAGACTGCGCAGTTATCAAAAAAGCTCAGTTCCTCCTCACTCCAAAGATCAATCCTACTACAAAAGACTGTTGAAAACTACCTTGCCCGAATAGGCACTCGAAGTCCCGTGGGGCTAAGGGTGAGATCTTCGAATGGAGACACTCGATGCACTAAACAGTGTTGCAGACAGGCTAAACAGCCAGCGTGCTCTAAGTTTAAGTGACTAGCTCAAATGCACATAATCGAATGCCAAAATGAGGAGGCTCCTTTCTCCTTTATAGCGTTGGCCCCTCTCAATCCTAAGGCCCACCTCCTCCAACGTAGCCTTTCTCTTGCCACGTGCTCCTCTCCATCTGCGCAGTCCCTCCAAGTGTCTACGTGGGCCTTTGGCCCGCTTGGCTCCCCTTTTAAGTTACAACGTTGTGCTACTAGGGAGTGACTTTATTCCAAAAGTGAGTTATGTCCCCCTTCCCTCACCTTTTTATTTATAAATAACTATAAAAGGCAAAATTGAGCAAAAATCGAATATTCCAATTAGCCATGGCTAATTGGGAATTTTACAAGAATCAAGTCAAAATCCCACTATAGATCTTTAGTTTGCTATTGCTAATTTTGAGGATGAAGATGAGGGGGAGGTTGAGGATGTTGATTCTGATTAGTAATTTAGTACTAATAATATTGTAGTTTAATGTATCAAAGGCCATTTAGAGTCTGTATCTTGATGTATTTTATTTCAGACATACATTGTACTGTGTTATTTTTGGTATTATCATTTTATGCACTCTTGCTATATAAATGAGATTTTTTTCATATTTGTGTATAAATAGTTTGAATTTATATGGATGCACATGAATATATATGTTTTTCTTTAAAATTTGAATATTTTATGTATTTTTGCTCAATCATTTTTTTGGTCCGGTTTTTTTATCAATTTCTGTCTGGTTCTGACCGGTTCTTGGTCTGAATGGTCTACCAGTTCGACGACTGGTCCGATTCTAATAACTATGATGGGTACGAAACATGACCCCCCCAAATTTTGGAAACAGGGACCAGGAGCTTAGAAGTGGAATTGGCCAATCACCTTCTTTAGCTCCACCATCCACTGTTGAGCATGCTTCTGCTTCTATTTTTGATGAGGATTAGTCTTTAGTCTTTATAGTACTTGCAACGTCATAGTCTTTATTGTACTTGCAACTTCATATATATAATAAAGGTTGATTTTGAAATTTGGATATATAATGAAGGCTGATTTTGGATTTTCCGATATTGCTATTTTCATTGTATGATCATTCATGAGTAAATGTGATGTAAATTTAGAGACATATAGTTTATGCATTGACATTGGACAATTTAATCATAATGTAATAAATTATAATGTATCATGTATGCTTTATGATTGCACATAAAGGATAAGGCTCACAGGGATTTGAGAAGAAAAAGAGGGATCTGTCAAAGATCAAATGCTTCAAGTGCGGTGAGTTTGGTCACTACAGTACCCAATGTCCTCAAAGGAAGAAGGACAAGAAGGAGACACAGGAGCAGGCAACAACTTTGGGAGAGATAGATCAGTTGTCCTCTAGGCTAGAGGAAGATTTTGCTTTGTATGCAACTATACTCCCAGGAGAGAGGTGGGGAGATATTGAGTTATAGACTCCAAAGTCGCACAGAACTGGGCAGGGTCCATAGGAGAGTAACAACAATTGCAGTATCCTCATGGATCATTACCCTTTCTACAAGGGCCCACAGTATTCAGTAGCAGACAAATCAATGTTAGCTTGATGCAGTCAGTTCTTGAGGGACAATTGCAGTACTAGTTGTAGTCAGATGCTAGCACAGTGCAATTATAGTGCAAACAGACTCAGTGGATAGTTCAAAGACTAGTAGTAGTTAGAGACTCAGGAGACAGTTGCAACATATGGATAGTTGTTTCAATATTCAAGTTTTTGGATCTCAGTTGCAGCAACAACAACTTGAGAGGGAGTGTTAGTTGCTTGCAGTGTCATGGCAGAGTTGGCAACAATACAATTATGCAGTGCAGTGTTAGCAACATCACATATGCAACATCTTCAAAGTCGTGCAGTAGTTGGTGGGCAGGTATAGGTTGGCATAGTTATCAGACATCAACAACATATATGGAGGATATTATGGAGACAATTGAAGAACACCTTCTTCGCTAAGAGGGAGTGTTAGTTTTTGTAGCATTAATGGTGTTCTAGTCTCGACCTTTGTCAGAGAGGCTAAGAAACACTAGGACTCCAGAACCCAGAAAAAGTTTCAGGAAAATCCACCTAGAAATGTATTAATCAAGTTAATTAATTTTTTCCTAAGTCTGACTTAGGGAAAACAATTAATTAACAACAATTAATTGAGGAATGTAATATCCCCAATTTTGATTTTCTGTATTAGTGACGATTTTTGGAAGAGGAGTCAATTCTGGCATTGGGACTTAGGAGAAAAAGGGAAAATCATAGCTCTTGTGGAATGTGGGGGCCACAAGAAAAAGAAATTCGACCCAAGGAGGGAACTTACACTCTTGGAGTAGAGAGAAAAGAGAAGGAAGTGTGAATTAGGAGAGAGAGAGAGAGAGATGTTACCAACAACTTTGTGGGTGATATCCCTAGGACAAAATTTTTCTCCATCATGGTCCTCAGTCGACAACCAACAGCTCCTTGTAGCCACCAACTAGCTCGATATGCCATTTCTTTGCCGCTTGAGCCAGCCATGTGGTCCCTCAACCATCTGTCATGATCGTATGTTTGAAGGTGGGCCTCCTAAGCCCAAAGGTATGTCTTTTCATTTCGTAATTGAGTATTTTAGTTTACTTATCATTGAAACTCTAGGGCATGGATTAATGGGGGGATTCGGTGGAAAGAGTTGTCTAGGTATGTCCTCTTGTCCCCTAGGTCTCGTTTGGTTGTTAACCTTGGAACTTACCCTTGTGGGATCTCTTTTACTGACCTTTGGGCTTCTGAGATGGATATTACATGGGAAACCCCGATTTTGGATGCATGGTCCTGCTCCCCGACTCACATATATTACTCTCCTTCCACTCATTTTAACCCCTCTCATCACTTCTCCCACCTGGGTCTACATTCCTCCACTGGGTCCACATAGGGTCAACCACCCCCTTTCCCTTGCCCACATCTTGGGTTGAGCCTAGAATGATGCCCCAAAGGTTGATGCAGCTAAAAAGAAAGGGAAAAGAAAAATTGACCACTTACAATAGGAAATTGTACAACAAAATGCAAAAGATGGTTATGACAAACAAATTTAGCACGTGGGCAAAAGCCATACAAGAGCTCTACCCCCTTCTATGGCCATCACCTTGGTTCCTATAGGCCCTAGATGAGCCTCCTCTATCATTCAGGAACCCATGATTGTCCCAACCCTTGGTGGGCAATGAACTGCCCCACCTCATTCCCTTGAGCTGTGAGCAATTAACCTAAGAAAAATCATAAAAGGCAAAAGGCATATGAAGAAGGGAGGAAAAATAAAGGCCAGGCAACTCATGTACCACGATTGCTCCCTCCTCCAAGTGTGGGCTTCCCTTTATTTAGCTACCCATGTACCTTGGCATGTGGCCCAAGACTACCCCTTCATACCCCACTCCACTCCATCACTTTATCACATGCCACCACCTTATGAAGGATGTACCATGGACCTATCACCCCCTTTAGAAGTTGAAACCACCTAATAAGATGCTTGGTTAACCCTCTTTTGAGCATTAGAGGCACTTGCACATGCCTAAGCCCACTATGGAAGGGCATGCCATTATGAGTGCCCACCGGTTTTCCATGATTTGTAAACTCTTTTACTTGATTTCTTTAATGACTTGTTGTATTGGAAGGCGAGGGCACACATTGGATCTTATGCAAGGTTGCAGATGGTCTCCATTTTGAGGTTTGGTCTCCTTATACGGGGTTCTAACCCTCCAGAGGGCTACATTGGCGCATCTAGGGTGTGTGTAGAGAGCCATGGGTATCCATCATAGCAGGCAACATTACATGGATCCCCAGAACCATTCAAAGATTGCACGTGGTTCACTTATTAGACGATGATGATGCACCTGGTTCACCATACCCAACCGACTCCACAATTGTAGCACACACTTGGCAGATGATCCAGGACTTCCATATTGATGGGGCACCATATATACCACCATCCCAGCCCTTGGATATGGTCTACGAGCATCTTCGATTGATTTGGAGACCCATGAGGACATCTGTGTGCCCCTACATCCATTTGGGAGCACCACAGGTTCATTACTTGAAGAACAAGGGGCCAATCCCTTGTCCACTATGTTTGGGAGTCCTATTCTACATTATGGCACTCATGAACTTCATTAGGCCCCCTCTAAGGCCCAACGACATGTATTATTAATCATTCGACCTTTTGAGGCTTACTCTTTTGATTTTGAGCTAGTTTGGTGGGCTTGTCACCAAAATATTGTTATTTTGTACATTATTTTATTTTAGGGGTTCAATTAGGCCTCATTAGGCAAATCAAATTCACTTGGACATGTATAAATACAAGTGAGGTGATTTCATTTCATCATCATCACTTGGATTGATCATTAGCTCTTGTGAGAATTTCGCATTCTTTGGAGGAGGAGATTTTTGGATGAATGGATGAATTTTGATGTTTGGTTATCTTCTTTGTCTTGGAGCTTCTCTTGTTGGCAAATTTGATGATTGGATATATTCTTCTTGCATGTAAGTACCTTTCAAATGCTATTTTTGTTATATAATTTTGTCTTGGAGCTTCTCTTGTTGAAAAATTTGATGATTGGATATATTCTTCTTGCATGTAAGTACCTTTTAAATGCTATTTTTGTTATGTAATTTTGCTGCTTCATGATGCTGGGAATTTGGCTATTCTCGGGCTTATTTATTGCATCAATTTATGCGAAGTTGTGGAAATTAAGTTTCTAAATGGTGTTGTATCATGATTGGGACATGCAATGAATGAATGAATGTTCCTAGGGATAATTATTCTTAAATTTCTCTTGATAAGTCATCGAATTATGCTAAACGAAGTATAAAGACCTTGAAGCTGCTTCAAACTAGCTCTAAGCATAGTGAAGTTGTCTTCTAGGCCTTCTTGATAAGTTGAAATCAAGGCAAACCCTAATTTATCCATGACTCCATCTCTCCCAAAGGGTAAGGCATTGGTCTTCCATTGGTGATCAGTTTAAAGAATATTTTTCTTCACCTTCTTTCTTTCTTTCTAGGCCTAACCTACATAGGTCACCTAGGGCATCACTTATCTCACAATCTAGTTATCCAAATACTTCGATTTTTGGTCCACAACTCTGCTGGATTTTTCTCTAGAGGTCCTCCAAATTTGAAGCAAATCCAACGGTGGGATCTCAAGATGTTGCAAGTGCTAGCTCAAGGACCGTTTCTTGCCCTAGGTTTCCTTTGGCTAGTAACCTCATTGGGATTATTGCATCAAATTCAAAGAAAATTTCTCCTTTAATCCCTTTCTCCCCCTCAATTAGGTCAAGCACACCCTTCGTTGATCAATTCTATTCCCCTTGACCTAATTTTGGGTCCACTTGTTCCCGTGTGGTCCCACAACATTTTGAAGATAATTCCACAAAGATCACTTGGAATCCAAGTTTCCACAAGGAATCTAGGGACTAGGAATCTCCTTGACAAGTCATATACTCAAACCCTAGCTCTTGAAATTATCCTAAGCCCTTCCTAAAGAGCCTTTCATCTTGCTTTCCGAGCAAGCAAGCCACATATTTGAGGCTCTCTTGTGAATAGGCTTCTAGGATCACCTTTCATCCTATCATTGATCCATTCATCTCCGTGATCCTTATTATACCGGGTCTCCTCCCATTGGTGAAAGTCCATAAAGAGCAGGGAGCCTTAACTGAGGTGACAATGGTCTATCGCTCCATTGTTGCACTTGACCTGGTAGTTGCCTTATATGATCCCCTCCTAGGACCCCTGCTAGTTTGAGCGGTAATGTGAGAGAGAGAGAGAGGGCCACAAGGGCAGAGGAGGCCAACAAATTATAAATAGAGCTTGAGGGTCTCACTTTGGCATCTTTTGGTCATTTCACAATTCAAACTTTAGTTTTCTTGAGCCGTTTAGCTAAGACAACCATGCTATTTAGCACAAGGAATTTCCAAGCTTCCAAGTGGAAATTCCAACTCTTACTTCGGTGAACTTCGAGCGTCACCCTAAGGGAGTAGAGAGAAGTCTATCTTAGGACTTCTAAAGGAGCTACATTGTAGAGCATTTCTAGTTGGTACTTATTTTCCTTGGGCACAAAAGGATTTCATGGGGGCTGAGAGAAACTAGCAACCAATGGAGTATTGGTCGGAGAATTTGCAGGAATTTATCCATAGGTTGAACGAGTTTCCCTTGGTGATTTGCAGGGGTGAGAATGCTGCATTTTGGAGGGCTGATTTTGTCTATTCCAGGGCCTGCATAGGGGTTTACTGGCAGCTTCAGTGCACTTGTAGAGGCTCAGAGTTTGGGGAGCATTCAAGCTGGGATCTACTTGGTGATTGAGGGGAGTAATTCTCAGGAGTTAAGGAGGATTTCGTGGAGGGAGATTTGGGTCTAATTCAACAATGTATGAATTGTGGGGCGTTTTTTGGCCCAATTGAGCAACTCACACTTGTTGGGGGTCATTGGGGATCGATGGATTAAGCCCAAACCCTTCTGTGTTTTTGTGGGTTTGGTGAGAGGAGAATAGGATTAATTTTGCTGAATTTTCTGAGCACTTCTAAGGGAAGAATTCCTAGTTCCATTCGATAGCGAGCAACAAAAATTGTTGGAGGAGGATGCAGTTTATTCAGGGATCATTTCCACCACTTGGGTTCGTGAGACATTTTTGGGTTTTGTTGAGCTAGTGGAGTAGTGCCCGTGGCTAATTTCTCAAAATTTTTGGAGTGGTTTGGAGGGCTACATTAACAATCCCTTTCCAGCGCTTGGGTGCCATCATATTCACCTGGGATCTTGCCTTGCTTGTAGTATTAGGCCCAGGTTCTTCTTATCTCATTTATTTTACTCATATTTATCCAAATTAATACAACAACTCAGAGTTTTTGCTCATATTTCCATGTTCAAATGTGTATGGTTATGCATGTCTGAATTTTGTAGTTGTACCTAGTTCATTGCTTCTGCTATCTACCATATTTTTCCATTTGAAATATTATAGTGATATCAGAGCATGATCTTGGCCAGCTGTGGGGGTAGCTAGCAAGATCATGGAAGAATTGGACATGTATGCATAGTAACGGGTGAAACCATAGACAAACCCATGGCTCAAGGAAGATCCAGTATGTAGGGATTCTGGGGTGGAATTTGTTGGAACAATGAGAAGTTGGGCTGTTGAGGAAGGTGATAGACCAAATCCATCCTCATCCTTACAACTGAGACACTAGAGGTACACAGGTTGTGGGTGCGCATCCATTTACACCTTGTGGGGAGAGTCGACAGAATCAGGGCACCAGATCTCCTCAAAAGGAGCAGACAGGACAAGGATCGTTAGTGGGTGAGACTAGGGGGCGCTATTGTTGGTGGACACTTGGATTTAGATATTAGGAGGCTGAGGAGGAGGTTGAGCATGAGGCTGAGGGCACACAGGATTGTGGGGAGTGCGTAGATACACCTAGTGTGACGCAGGAGTTACCCTTGTTGGAGACTCCCTTGACTGCTCCGATTGACATCTTAGAGGAGAGAATAGAGCATACACCCATAGGACCATCCATTGACGAGGTGCTCAGAGACACAAAGGTGTCCATCGTTGAGGAGTTGCCATTCGTTGTTGAGGTATCCATTGGTGAGGTGTCTAGGGTCGTGTTCGAGTTTTCAGGTGATAGTAGCACATAATAGATTGGCGGGGTATCGGGAGACATATCCACCATTGATGAGGTGCTAGGGGATACAATGGTATTAGATGATGGCTGCCCACAATAGTTTCATCAGTTCCAGACCAACCTTCTAGCATTAAAGAAGAAGGCTACGACAGTACGAGAGGCCATTCTACAGTAGAACGAGGGATTGGAGGGCATGAGAGCGGTTTGTGTCTAGTCTGCGGCCAAACTGACTCGTGTTGGGGAATGGGTGGATTCCCTAATGGTATAGCTAGAGTGCACATTGGAGTGTTAGAGCAACCCTTTGCAGACATACATAGATGGGGCCTGTGGCATTAGTAGGTTGCCTTTGCACGTTGATGAGAGAGAGGCCATGCCACCTAGTCAGGTTATAGGTGTTGACCAGACCAGTGAGATGAGGCGACATGAGATGCACAAGGTGCAACATTCGCTAGATGGAGGGTTTGTTCCATGCACGATTGTACGTGCAGTTGATCCCTCTCTTGGGGCTGGATGGCGAGAGATATTGAGTTGGCATCCGGTGGAGCCGGCTAGGTGCCTGGATATATTCATGGCCAAGAGCATAGTCCAACAGGGGCCGTGGGTTACTAGAGGAGTATGAGGACCTGATTGTTGTTGAGATCTAGATGGGATTCCCCATATCAATATGGGGTTGGTTAGTGATGGTATTAACAGTGCGATGGATCCCATGACCGAGCACCCACACACTTTCAGCTCTCCATCAGCACTAGTGTCGTGTTGGATTAACAATGGGGCAGGCAGACTTCACAGGTTATATCCGAGGATGTTGGGCGTACATGGGACTGTAGGATGATCAACATACTTTGGCAGGGGCTGGTCGGAGGAGGTGGCATCAACAGGCCATCAGAAAGGGCATTGTATGGAGATAATGCTCTCTTATTGGCATATTGGACATAGGAGCCACTGAGGCTAGGCACAGTAGTATCATTCCTGTTAGCATGTGAGGAGCTAGGCCACTTAGGCCTACTGGGCAGATGAGGAGGTGTAGCCCACATCATAGTGGATTCACTAGTAGAGTAGTGGATGCGTTGACGCATGTGGGATGGCCGAGGATGCAAAGTGGTGCGACAATTGGCATAGGTGTTCAGTGGTGCACAAAGTCGTGCCATAGAATTCAGTGTTTTGCAAAGAAGCATAAAGGTGCATGGAAGAGTGCCGTGTTGTGCGGGCTTGCACTGTGGACTCTGGAGTAGGAGGAGCAATTCACACCACCTCGAGGTTTCGCATGGAGTGATAGCTACTTCATCTCAAGAGGGATACCGGATGATTCAAGATTATATCGCAGCTGGTAGTGGTGTCCAATAGTGCGTAGTGGTGTGCAATTGGGTGCAGTCATATGCCAAGGGGCACGAAGATACATGTTCTTATGCCGGGGAGTGCATGAATGCTTGGCTGCATGTAGTGATGTGTGATGCTTCCCATTGGGTTTTTGGAGCGTTACCACTAGGGAGATTGCCTGATAGAGAGGACATGCATGCCATTGGGTACAGGTCACCCAGGATCGATGAGGACACAGATGAGTATCATTTGATGATATCCACGGGGACTCGCGTGCCTCTCTCACTTCTACATTGTTTGCAGGAACAGAGGAGTTGGATGTTGTCCCTTGATACCTTCATCACGAGCAACAAGTCACGAGAGGCTTACTCGAGACAGTTAGTTGGGACACCACTGTATCCAAGGAGAGGACTTCTAAAGGAGCTACATTGGAGAGCATTTTCAGCTGGTGTGTATTTTCCTTGGGCACAGAAGAATTTCATGGGGGCTGAGAGAAGCTGGCAATCAGTGGAGCATTGGCCGAAGAATTTACAGGAATTTTTCCTTAGTGAGAAAAAGTTTCCCTTAGTGATTTGCAGGGGTGAGAGTGCTATGTTTTAGAGGGCCGATTTTTTCTATTCGATGGCCTGTGTAGGGGTTTACTGGCAGCTTCGGTGCAGTTGTAGAGACTCAAAGTTTGGGGAGAATCCAAGCTGGGACCTGCTTGGTGATTGAGGGGAGTAATTCTCAGGAGTTAGGGAGGATTTCTTGGAGGGATATTTGGGCCTAATTCAGCAATCTATGAATTGTGTGGCATTTTTTGGCCTAATTGAGCAACTCACACTTGTTGGGGGTCAACGGGGGTTGGTGGATTCAGCCCAAACCCTTTCGGGGTTTTTGTGGGTTTGGTGAGAGGAGGCTAGGATTAATTTTGCATAATTTTTTGAGCACTTTTGAGGGCATAATTCCTAGTTCTATTCGACAACTAGCAGTAGAAATTGTTGGAGGGAAACACAGTTTATTCTGGGACCATTTCCACCACTTGGGTTCATGAGACATTTCTGGGCTTTGTTGAGCTGGCGGAGGAGTGCCTGTGGCTAATTTATTAGAATTTTTGGAGTGGTTTGGAGGGCTACATCAATAGTCCCTTTCCAGCGTCAGTAATAGTTTTTTCTGGGTGGACGCAAATTTGGTAGTTGAGCCATTTCCAACACTTGGGTGCCATCATATTCACCTTGGATGTTGCCTTGCTTTCAGTAGCAAGCTCAGGTTCCTTTGATCTCATTTATTGTACTCATATTTATCCAAATTATTACAATGACTCAAAGTTTTTGCTCATATTTCTATGTTCAAATGTGTATGGTTATGCATATCTAAATTTTGTAGCTGTACGTAGTTCATTGCTTCTGTTATCTACGATATGTTTCCATTTGAATATTACAAGGAAGGTGAGATTTCTCTAAAAACTCACAAGGATTAGCTCAAAAATGATGTTAGCTATCAATAAGGATTTAATTGTGGTTGTTGGTGATCCAAATGGAGATTATAAGAGTAGGTCAATGGGGTTGGAGCAAGACACACGAGTGAGAAGCCAGTGGTGCGAGTTCCTTGGCAAGTCGAGCTATCTAGCTTCAGAGGTCGAGCTAAGGAAGAGAGTTCGAGCCAGAAGGGATGCAAAGGGGCAGAGACAGTGATTCCGGAGGAGATTTTCCAGTTCCAGAGAGTTAGGAGAGGGGGCCGTATTATTTCTCCAGGAGGCTACGCAGGGACTGCATAGTAGCCTTAAGAGGGCAATTCGATTTAGCTGAGCAGGAGGAGGATATAGTTGCTAGAGGTCGGATTAATTTTCCAAAGGGCTGGAGAATTCTTTCAAGAGCAGCAACATTCAGTCAAAGGCAGATTCATGGCAGGATTGGGCTGAGCGTGTGAGTGACTGCGCAAAGCTTGCATAGATGCTGCATAGAGGGGTTCGAGCTGTCAGACTGAACCAGAATTGCTTGTGGACGAGGGTAAATTCCTTCAGTTGATTTTGCCAGTATTTCTCTCAGACAAGATTGCTAGTTTATCATCCATTTTATTGTACTCAAAATTTCACTGCTGCATAATCATTAAAACCCTCAGCTGCTTCAACTATTGCACTTTTTATTTATTATTTATTTTTATTTTTTTTACTAGGGCATTTGTCCAAAAATAACTTCGTCAAAATTTGTGTGTGTGCTAGCTTTTTCTCAGTTTCTAGCATTTTATTTTCCACAGATTTTTATGGTGAAAAATTGCTGTGTGATTTATTTGTTATTTGCCGTAGCAAATAAACTACATAATTAATTTATTAGTTAGAAGAATAAATTTCCAGTTGCTGCAATTAGAATTGAAAATTTCACACACCCCTACAAATGTAAGTTCCCATAAAACCATGCATCCTCAATAGAGTTCATCAAAGGCTCTCTAATCCTGTATAGGACGAAGTAACCCAAAGAGAAACTTCAAGGGACTAGCCATGGTTTGACTAAGACAACAAGATACAAACCCAAAAGACATAGGTCTAGATACCTAATATAGGGTCTCACATGGTTTTTAGATCTGATACCATGTTGAGAAATCTAGGGCATAGTAATTATGTGATTTCTCTTCTATTAGTAACTGCTTGTGAGTGCTTTTTACTTCTTTAGATTACAATCTTCTTTTACTTAAGTTATTAGTGTTCTTCTTCATCAAATAACTACCAATGCATAAACCCTAAAGAGACAAGAGACACAGAATATAGGCTATTAGCCAAGGCCACAACCTCTCACTCTTTTAGAGGAAAACCTCAAACAAATTCTTCTTCTTATAGAGATTCCAATTGACGAATACCAAGGCCAAGACCCTTGACCTATTAGACCTCTCCAAGACCAAGACACCAAGCTTCCTATCTTGCCCTCTTGAATCAACGATGGTCAACTGCCTGCTCCTTCCTTCTGCTTCGACTTCCTTTAGATCTAGGTTTCCTTTCCTCTATTTTCAGGCCTGCAACATTTCGGCCCTAAATCAGAACCCTTGCACGTTCAGATAACAGTCCTTGATCTCCTTCGCTTGAGGCGGATGATACTTCTTTGGCAACTCGACCTTCCTTGTGACTTCAAACTGGTTGCCTTTGAAACTTGGCCTTACATGTAACAGCAACAACAAGCAAAACAGACCCAAGGCTTCCTTTTTCCTTTCGCTGATCCTTAGGCCCCTTCTTTGATCACCTTCGCACCATTTTTTTATACCTCGCACTTCGGACTAGATCACAAAAAATACTGTACCTCGCACTTTAGACTTGATCATCGAAAATACATGTCTAAATGAAATTTGGACGACCCTATTTATAGTGGTTTGCGTCTATAAAAAGCCGACTTTGGATAGGATGAGCCGACATGACTGTTTGGAGGAGTTAATTAATTTCATTTGAAGTTGACTTGAAGAGGGATGCTTGTGCTTGGTCTTGGAGGGCTACTTGACATTTATATTGACTCATACATAAGTGTAATATGCCCAAGAAGGGTCCTTCATACATAACATAGATTCAAATTGATTTGTATGACTAGATGACAAATCCTAAAGGCTCACAATGGGAGCCATCACTAAAATAAAATTCCTTGCTCATGAAACCCATGAGACAAACATTACAATAATAATTTTATTTTTCTTCTTTTCATCATAAAATCACAATTACATGTTATTATGAAGACCAAACCTAGTTACACTTTTCAACAAGGCATAGAATGTTCTCTCTCTCCTTTTATTTCATTTTTCTTTCTTTTTCCTTCAATTTCCTTCATTTTCCCTTGCATGCATATTTGTGTTTCTTCATCTCCCTTTTCTCCTATTTTCCTTTATTTATCATATAAAATTATCATTTATTGCCTTTTTCCATTGCCAATTTCCATAGCCAATAATAAATCAGAAGTGATGCCCACTAAATGTTTTTGCCCTCCATTCAATTTGAAATACGTGTCAGATGACCTTGGTTTAATTTATTTACATGGAAAATCAACCCGGGGCTGTTACATGTTTCTGATTTAACATTTGAATTGACTATATGTGAAACTAATCCCCTCTAACATTTAGTTTATGAATCTTAATTTGCTCGTGCCTAAGTCATGCATCACATTTAAATTGGAGCTTGGATAAAAGTTTTCTTATTATTATAGTGATCGGTGTTTACAACTTGCTTACTATGATATGATACATTGTATTTGCAGTCCAGATGGGAAGCTGTTAGTCTTTTTGTCTGCAAGCACTGCTGTCAATACTGGAGCCCATTGTGTTACCAATTCACTCCACAGTTTTCATTGGCCCTCCGATGGGACAGTGCATCCAAACCTTGAAATAAATGATGTGGTATGTTAATACTTTGTACACGGTCCTCTTTTTCTAAAATTAGAATGCAATATTTATGCACTGCGGGCTTTCTATTTTGTTGAAACATTTTGCATTATTTTTTAATATAAGGGCTTGCTAATTCCCTATGTAGTTTTTGTTCTATATCAGGTTGTGCTATTGCCATATAACATATGTTCTTTCCATCCAATTATATGAAGCATTTGCATATCATGTTGTTATTATCAGACATATTTTCATTTTGGTTGGCGTCTCTTGAAATATTCCAGAATCAAATTTCTCAGCTGTTGATGTAGCTTTATTTAGGAAATATTTTAAAATAGTTTGAAGAAAGCTCTTGATGTATCCTTGTTTAGCAAGCTTCTAGAATAGTTCTGAGAAATCCAGTTCAATCATCAGACAGTAGACTGTTTGATTGAGTAATTTTAACATCCTCGAACTGAATAACAACCATCGAGGCAGTGAAGAAGGGTTACTGCTAGGCAATTTTCTAACCCTTGTTTAAAATCATCAAATGCATTTGTAGAGGTTCTCCATAACGTTAAAGTTATGGCAGAACACAAACATTCATTATGTTTTCAAGAAAGAGTTGTCCATTTTTTTACATGATGTAGAATTTGTTTTCTGAAGAAAGATTCGAAGTTATTGTTGTCATCTTGTAGAGTCTGGGAGAATTATTTAACCTGAAATTTCTACTATGCTGTATTAAAGCCAAGTTCATGATACTTTGTTATAGTTGTTGTTTTAACTTGTTTTAGTTTTAGTTTTTGTTGGTATTTGGCCTTACAGATGTAGTAAAAACCATCATATTGTATTAGGATTCTTCTAATGCCAAGCTGAAATGGGTAATTTTAGGACTGTTGTCCATTTGTAAAACACGTTTATTCGATGAAAATGCACAAAATGGGTCAAATCAAAGAAAATTTCAGTGGGATAACCTGAGCTAATTGAAAGTGTCTTGGTGCAATGACACAATGTAAAATCTTTAGAAGTACATTAAAATTCCTGATAGATTCCTCAAAGTAGATGTTGACAGATGTGATGTTGTGAGTGGATTATTGGGCATTGGAGAAGATCATCGAATGTGCTCAAGAATACTCCTAGGTGGTGTCAATAAAGTGTGAAATATAAAAAATATCACTGCAAATGCTGATATAATATAGGACAATGGCAGAAATAAAAGAGAAATTTACTGATCAAATGAACATGAATCACATAAAAGTTTAGGACACTGTTAACCACCAACCCGTAGGAGAAAATTTTTCTCCTCATTTGACAGCCAACTAGCCAGCAGCCCTATGATGGTTTTCAGATAGCTTTATGCTAGACTCTAGAGCTCTCCACCTATTGCTCCAGTCAGTGTTCTCTCCCATCTAGTACTCTTCTTGAAAGAACATGGTATGTTGGAAATTCAGGAGAATTATGAATTATAGATGAATTTCGTTAACTTGATAATTACTTGTGATATATGTTGGCTTTTTATTACTTTATTAGTTCTTTTTCATCAAGCAATTACCAAAACAATGAAGATCACAACAAGACAAAGTACACAAGATATAGGTTCCAGGCCAGGGCGAAAGTTGAAACCCAGAAAGAATGCTTATCTTCTTTAGAATCTTCTTACAATGAGACTTCCAAGACCCAGAGACCAAAGCTCAAGATCCTCCCAAGCACCAAGTCAGCCCCCCAGCAAAGTCTTTTTCAAGGAAGCTTCCAAACTTCGATCTATTGCAACTTCATCCTAGATTTTCAGCCCTACAATTTCGGTCTCCTGCAACTGGTAGCAGCAAAACCCTAACTTCGCATGTGTGAAGAGAGAGAGATGATCCCAAGACACTTCGACTTCTTTCTTTGTGCTTTCCAGCTCTTTTTCTCCTTTGCTATTGCAGATTGAACTTGTGTTGGATGTGTGTCTCAAATGAGGTCGATCTCCTTGTATTTATAGCCTTCTTGAGGGGTCGAATAGTCTTCCCCTAGTTCATCTTGCCCTTGACTGGGGCCGACTTGGTCTTGGAGGGATAAATGGATTTTTCTTGACAAAATAAATTTATTTCTTTGTTACAATGAGTCCAAATGAGAATATAATACATGATATAATTTCTTCTTTGTCCTAGAAATCCCTATAAGGACAAAGAACAAGATTTTGACCTAATCTTGAGCATGATGAAATCCACGCTTTACATAAAATAATAATTTTCTTTTCTTTCTTTATACAAAGTATACAATGTCATGATTACAATTAGGTCATTATGAAGACCAAATCTAGTTACATTTCAAACGCTCCCTCTTAACTGGGGAGGTATTCATAATCCCATTACATGGTACAAGGAATCTCAATCTTGAAGCATTCTCGTAAGCAGAGTCGAATTGATAAGCCATCCTGTCAAACATCTATATCATTACCAATGTTGTCCTTGAAGGCCTTAACTAGACAAGCTCAACTTTATTCAAGAGCATTATGTTGGGAGGCTTTATATGAGCTGCCACACTACCTCTAAGGCCCATTGTGTAATGTTACAAAAAGGAAATAATGGTTATAAACAAAGTAAAATACCATACAACACCAAAATATTTAAACAACAATCAAATGCCCACAGTTTACACTGGAACTATGTCAAAATTCAACCATTTTATTATATATGGAGAAGAGTACAATGTTGAAATTTCTAAGTCTGACACATCAAAAATCCTTACTGCATTATCTGGTTTATTATCTTCTAATTGTTCTTTCCATTAACAAGTTATTTATAAATATAAATACCGAAATAAACACAAATGTAACCTCAACACATATAAAGATCAACAACTGAAATTACTGAGACAAACACACGAGGGACACCGTTATTTTTAGAAAATCGTCCCCGGAAAAACCCAATGCGGGAAAACCTATGTAGCAGATATGAGGGTTTTAATATTATGCAGTTTCTGAATACAACTAGGGTGCCATAAATTGCTCACCCTTTAGAGATTTTCCTTGGTAGAAGTACCTCTCCTCGGAGACAGATATTTTGGTTGATCAAAACCCAGATGATTGATCCCACAACAACTTTGACAGTTCCTTAGCTGTACAACGAAAGCTGCTCCAAGCTTCCTTCTGGAACTGTGTCACACTCCAGGGACTGCATCACCCTCTAAGGCTTTGTGTCTGTCTCTCAGCTCCCAGTCTGCCCCATGAAAATTCCTCAGCGCTGCCTCTTTAGCCCAACGTCAGCTTTGCTAGCCTTCGTGTAGCCTCTGCTTCCTCTGCGTCAGCCTCTTGGCCCTCTGTGTCACCTGCGTTGACCTCCTCAGCCTCTGCATCAATTTTGGTTGCCTTTGTGTCAGCCTTCCAAGGCTTTGCGTTGCCTCTCCGACATTTTCTCTGCCTCTCTGATATGTATTCTCGACCTTCTGTCGAATTGCCCCTCACTGCAGCAGATCACTAACTCGATTTCTCAGCAAACCCTACCCCATAAATCGAATTCTTGATCAACTTGGTGTACCTCCAATTAACCCTCAAGCCTCCTCTTATACTTTTCCTATTGATGATTCAACGACTGAGATTAAGTCCTTAATCAACGACTAAGATTAGATTTGGCTTGATTCTCATTATTTAGAACTTTCTCATCCATATTATATTAATACACATTAATATTTTAATTTTCCGAAGTTTAGAATTAAGGTCACATTAAAAATATTAATTATTTTAATATCTCTTTATCCGGGTGGAATTTCCCCAAACGATTTCTGGGTCTTGGAGATCTCATGTGCCGTAGCCTCTCCACCAATTTTATTGGCTAGAGCACATATGATGCTACCAAAAATCAACACTCCCTTTTAGCAAGGAATGTGCTCTAGTAATGCTTCACTATAGAAACATCACACTAAACTTCCGCATCGGTACCTGTGTTGATGCTTGGCTTGCTGCCTCACATCCTCTGCACTGTTGCCCATGACACTACCACTATCGCTGCTACATCTGTACTGCAACTTCCTCTAAATATGTTGCCCATGCTGCACCTAGCACTGCCACTGCTAACTGCTGCACTTAGCACTGCCACTGCTAACTGCTGCACTGCATCTCAGTTACCGAGAAGTAAATATCTTCTCCCAAATACTGACATCTCGGTTAGTCTGGAAGTCTCGTGATGCTGAAGCTGCCTCTGTTGCTATTCTCTGCTCCCTCTGCTGCCACTGCATTGTTGCATACACTTATGTGCCTCTCGCACTGCTACAACCTCCAATGTGCTAGCTTGAATTTCTGCACTGAAGCACTGCCTCGTTGCTCCACCACACTTTGCTCCACCCGACATGATCTAGATTTAAACAGGAATGCAACAAATTACAGAGATAACCATAAACACAGAGATGCAGCGGAAATAATACTTCATTTCATTAATGTAAAATACTGAAATATGCTTACAAACAACAATGAAAATAAACCAACTAGGGCGATAGTAGCTTATCTCTGAGAAAAGATTTGTCAGCTATATGCCTCTAAACTGTGTTACAATGAGGCTCGAAGGCATATTTATTGTTGAGAAACAATGGAAAACCCTAAACATCCAAAACCCTAATCCTAGAAGATGAAACACCAAACTGTGGGCCTCGTTTGGGTAAATTGGTACATCAACTTCCCGGGGTCGTAACTTTGGCATACAATCTCTGTTTGACGCACACAATATCTCGTTAGAAAGATCTATCCGAAAACTACAACTTTGGGAAGAGCAACATCGGTCCATGGACCCATGTTGCTCCCAGTTTCCCCAAAAAACGTCGTTTAGGGCCTCAAAACGGATCTGGAAGTTCAAGACTTGAAAATCTGCTAAAAATAGTAAACTGTGCTACAATTAAGGAAACTGAAACGCTGAAAGAAACAATGGTGGGGGTCCAAGTGGACTTGGCAGGTGGCGACCAAAATCCACTTGGATCATTCCTCCCCCCTTAGGAAGCAATGGTCCCCATTGCGTTGAGTTCCTCCATGAGATGAGGAAACTTCTGCTGAACTTGGTCCTTGGTGAGCCAGTTGCCCTGGTGAAGGAGTTGGCCTGCTTAGACAACTCAATACAGTTGGATATTCTGCTGGCGAGTGTGCTTGATTTGTGTGTCCATGATCCAATCAGTTGCAGCTTGTTCCATGCAATTTGGATTTAACTTTGTGGGTGTGAGCTGTTCTGCAATGTCGGATGTGTCTAGTAATGGTGGAAAGTATGGTTGAAGGCGGTTCACATTGAACACTGGATGCAGGCCAAGGAATGGGGGAATGCTGATCTCAAATGCATTGTCTCCCACAGCCTTGGTAATGGTGTAAGGACCATATCGGAGTGGTCTGAGTTTTCGATAGGCTTCGATAAGGCGTTCCTTTTGCAAATGCAACCAAATCTTGTCGCCCACCTAAAACTTGTGTGGCATTCGATGTTAATCATGTTGTCGCTTGTACTTGGCATTTGATTTCTCCAGAATGTCATGGACCTGCTAGCAAATATGTTGGATGTGCTCATTGAAGCTGTTTGCCTTATCTGTTTCGGACTGGACATGAGCCGAATCTACATGAGTAGATACAAATGGCATGGCCACATCAATGGGACATCGTGGCTGGAATCCCAAGCCCACCTGAAAAGGGCTGTGGCCAGTCGAGCTGTGGAGAGCCCGGTTGTAGCTGTGTTGAACATAGGGGAGGCTCTCGTCCCATGTGTGTGGATGCTTTGAGTTGTACATGCGCAGAATATGTACGTTCATCCTATTGACAACCTCTGTCTGACCATCAGTTTGAGGATGAAACGCTGTGGACTTAGTGAGTTTGGTGTGCAGCATCGACCAGAGACTAGACCAAAATGTACTCAGGAACCTACTGTCCCGATCTGAGATGATAGACTATGGGATCCCAAAGTGTACCCACACGTTCAAAGAAGAGTTTAGTAGTGGCTTTTGCTGTGATATTCTTCTTGCAGGCCGCCATGATGGCCATCTTCGAGAACCTGTCGAAGACCACAAAAACATAGTCGTTTCCATGTTTAGTGGAAGGAAGGCCTGACATGTAATCCATGGAGATGGATTCCCAAGGTCGACTAGGGGTAAGCAATGGGGTATAGAGCCCTTGCTTCTTGATGGTCGGTTTGGCAATGGTGCAGGCAATGCATGATCTGATGTACTTCCCGACATCCTGTCGAAGATTCGGCCAATAGAAATACTTTTGCAGTACTGCCATCGCTTTCTTGACCTCGAAATGCCTAGCAGCCCGACTGTAGTGTGCTTCCCAAATCATCTTGGCATGCTCGCTTGAAGGAACACAAAGGTGACCCAGGTGCCATAACAGGGCATCCTGGAGGTGAAAATCTGGAACATGCTGACCCTCCAAGAGTGTTTGGTATGTATGGCCGAATTCTAGGTCACTTTTGTAGAGAAGTGGCCAATTAGAAGTCTCGTGTCCATAAGAGTTGAGCACGGTGGTTAACGCCATGATCGGTGGTCGACTGAGGCAATCTGCAACATTATTGGTGTTGCTCTTCTTATACGTGATATTTAAATGGAACTGTTGTAGGTATGTGGACCACTTTTGATGGCGATCATTCTGCAATTTCCCTTGGGTCTGTATGAATTGCAGGGGTCGGTGGTCTTGTGTGGATTACCGTTTCCTTCCCTAAAATGTAATGCTTTCATTGTCGGCAAGCTTGCACAATGGAATACATCTCTTTGTCATAAGTGGGATACTTTCGGACTGTGTCTGAAAGTGTCTCACTGTGATATGCCACTGGATGCCCGTGTTGAGTAAGGACTGCCTCAATAGCATAGTCAGAGGCATCTGTCTCGACCTCAAATGGTTGTTGCAAGTCTGGTAATGCGAGCACTGGTGCCGTGCAGAGGCGATCTTTCAACTCTGTGAATGCCTTCTGTTGAGATTCAAACCAAAAGAATTTTGCTTTTGCTACTCCCTTGGTGACTTGACTCAAGGGCCAAGTGATATGAGAAAATCCCAACACGAACTTGCGGTAGAAGTTGGCAAGACCTAGAAAGCTGCGGAGCTCTGTCAGAGTGGTTGGAGATGGCCGATCTCGAATGACTTGGATCTTGGATGTATCCACATGCACCCCATGTTCATCAATAATGTATCCTAGATACTGAACATGGGTCATGCCAAAAGTGCATTTCTCCAAATTAGCACATAACTTGTGTTTCCGTAGTGTTTGGAGAGCCTGTCGGATGTGGTGGAGGTGCTCTTCCCAACTCTGGCTGAAGATCAGGATGTCATCCAAGTATACGACTATAAATGAGTTGGTGAATGGCCACAAGATGTCATCCATTAGCCTCATGAAGGTTGCAGGAGCATTCGTCAATCCGAAAGGCATCACCCACCATTCGAACAGGCCCTCCTTGGCTTTGAAGACAGTATTCCACACATCAGAGGGTTCAATTGGTACCTGGTGATATCTTGACTTCAAATCAATCTTGATGAAATATTTTTCCCCCTTCAGTTGGTCCAAGATGTCATCAATCTATGGGATCGGGTACCTATTATGAATAGTGATCTTGTTCAGCACCTGATAGTCAATACAGAGTCTCCAAGTCCCATCCTTCTTCTATACTAATAGGGTCGAGCTCCCACAAGGTGATGAACTTGGATGGATGTGACCTTTTTGTAGCAACTCCTGAATCTACCTCTTGATTTCTTCATTCTCTAGAATGGAGTGTCAATAGATTGGTCCATTGGGTAGTGGTGCACCTAAGGTCAGATCGATGGAGTGCTTGACCTGACAGTGTAGAGGAACCCCTGTGGGGGAGATGAAGATATCCTCGTACTCCTCCACGACCTTGTCCATCTGTAGTCATCGTGCGGAGGGGCCCTGTCTGGAGGTCGTGGCACCGTCTTCTTCTTTCCTTAAGGGCATATCATCAAGAAAACAAATTTCCCAGTTTTGGAAATGAGTTTATTTCATTTTTTTGCAGTAATCAAAAAGACGGTGGTAGGCGGTGCTACCTCTGGTATCCTATACAACTTAGTTCCCAAAGTAACAATAACAGCACGAGGCCTTGATTCATACACAACATGTCTCTTCCACAAGTATGGTTGTCCTAGTAATACATCACAAACTTCAAGGGGAGCAATGTCACACAATACCTTATCCGTGAAGGGCTTGATGTTGTATGGAAGGCGGCATTGTTGGCTCACACGAAGATCGCGTCCTTGGCGAAGCCACTCGATGGTGTACGGTTGTAGATTTGTTGTGGTCGATAAGCCCAACCGCTTCCCGACCTCTACCGAAATGAGGTTCTTTTGGCTCCCGCTGTTGACAATGAACTGTAGCGGGGAGCCCTTTACCCACATCTAGGAGTGGAAGAAACGCTCCTCTTCCTCTAGATCTTCGAGTTCCTCCTTTTGGATATTCATGGTGGAAATGGTGGTGTTGGGCTCTGCATCAATAATCTGCTTCCCTTTGTCATTCCCCTTCTTGGGTTCTAACTCAGAGTCGAAACCTGCATCCAATTCTGAAACCTTTAGCTCAGCCACCAGTGACTGCTTGGCCCGACTCTCACTTGTGTTGTGAGTGGAGCTCTTATGGAACTCACACCACTTTCTCGTGTCCTTTTTTGGCTTCGCAGCACTATTCTTTGCTTTCAGCTTTGGCAGGTTGTCTTGGGCTACCCAACCTTGGCTTGGACCTTTGTTTTGTGGTTTGGGGGCACCTTTCCCTTGCTTCAAATTTGTAGATCCAAAGTCTCGCTTCTTTTGTTTAAACTTTTGCTCGACCCTGATGGCATATAGGTATGCAGTGCCAAGCGAGGAGATGTTCAGGTATTCTATTTCTTCTTGGATGTACTTATGTAGGTAGCCGCAATATTTGAGTACCAAATGTTGCTCTGAATCCTTGATACCCAACTTTGTGCGAAAGGTATGGAAAATATTGGTGAACTTCGGCACGTCTTGATCCCTTCCCTACCGCAACGTGGTCCACTTTATGTATTGATCCTCATAGCTTCCAACAGGGTAGTACTGCTCCTTAATGGCATCCCAGAATGAATTCCAAGTGGGTGCGACCGAAAATAATGAGCCTGTACTTTCATCCTTATGCTCGCAGTAGGTTTCCCACCAGTCCTTGACGTGGGGGGCTGCTTTGAGAAGAGCGAAAATAATATTTTGCCGACTGGAAAAATAATGAACAAAAAAATAACCCACTAGCATATTTAACCATATATCGACGGCATCTACATATATATGACCCTCAAGTATTGAGATTTCAAAATTAACTTATACCTTAAATAGTGTGGCGTTTCCAGAGTAGCTGTTGGAAGCTGATGTGTCGCCCCTGGGTAGCCGCTAAAGGATCTAGGCAAAGTTTTCCATCATTGTGTTCCTTTGTCACTCAAGGGCTTCTTCGAGCAAGATTTTGATAGGATCTCCTACCCCCTCATCTTTCTTTTCATCTACCATGGGAGGCCATCGAGATTTGTGAGGTTGGTCTTGCAAAGATTCAACCAAATCAAGCCCTAATTCCTTATATCCTTACCTCATTGGGGACATGCAAAGAAAAACAGAGAAAAAAACAGAGCGCTCTAATACCATTTATCTGAATTTAAATAGGAACACAACAAATTACAGAGATAACTATAAAGATAAAGAATCAGTGGAAATAGTACTTCATTTCATTAATGTAAAATACTGAAATATGCTTGCAAATAGCAATGGAAATAGACCAGCTAGGGCGATGATAGCTTATCTCTGAGAAGAGATGTGGCAGCTACATGCCTCTAAACTATGTTAGAATGATTCTCGAAGGCCTATTTATTGTTGAGAAACAATAGAAAACCCTAAACATCCAAAAACCTAACCCGAGAAGATGAAACGCCAAATTGTGGGCCCCGTTTGGGTAAATTGGTACATCAACTTCCCAGGGTCGTAACGTTGGCATATGATCTCCGTTTAACGTGCATAGTATCTCGTTAGAAAGATATATTCGAGAAATACAACTTTGGGAAGAGAAACATTAGTCCATAGACCCATGTTGCTCCCAGTTTTCCAAAAAATGTCGTTTAGGGCTTCAAAACGGCTCTAGAAGTTGAGGACCCGAAAAACTGCTAAAAATAGTAAAATGTGCTACAATTAAGGAAACAGAAAAGTTGAAAGAAACAATGGTGGGGATCCAAGTGGACTTGGCAAGTGGCCACCAATATCCACCTAGATCATTTCTACTCTTCCAAAGAGATATACTAGCTTTGCATAGTGGAGAAGCCCAGGCTCGTTACAATATTGTCCAATCTCTCTCCAAGATAGTCTTATCGAAAACATGGCTAACCAAAAGCCTTTACAATGAGTTATGAGGTTCTATTTATAGAAAATGGTGGGGTGAACCTTGACATTCCCCTTTGTGACAGTTCATCTACCCTCATGACTCTTCATCTACTCTATAACTATTACATCCAACTATCAACACTTGACTTACACTTGACAAGACGTTACATTACAATGCACATGTGTCCATGTGAGACAAAATGGCTTGAGCAAGCCATGCAAGACATCACAAACACTCGATCCATTGTGGTGAGACAAACTCTTTGACATGCTTGTGATGGTGAAGGTGGTTAGCTGATGCCAAGCTTGGTTGTCCGTGATGGTGTGCATGCGCTCCATGGTGACATCTTGCTGAAGCGAACTCTTGCCTCCATTACATCCGGGTGCATTGGCATGGATCCTCCATCCAACTCATCTACTAACATACACATGGTCTTCTTGGGTGTGGCCGAACCAACAACATGCTAATGCATAGTGTCCCTATTGATCTTCCAGTGTATGATGGTGGTCATGCGCATCAACTGTCAACTACATGTTCAACTCCATTTGGACTTGTTTCTTGTCTTTGCCTCAGTGAGTGTGTTGAATGGGTGGGATCACATGCATGTGCATGATGACATGCATGCTGCTACACTCCCTTGCATGCGATCAACAACAGTGCTCACCTTGTATGCTCCATTCCAGCTGTTGGGATGAATCTATAACTTGTATGGGCGCAGTTTCATCCATGAGTTCATGTTGCGCCCCTTGTTATTCCTATTCATGTTGCAACTCATTTGCTTGTCTGTGCAGCTCATGTTATTCCTTGAGTTTCTTCTTCAGTACATGCAACTCCTTCTCTATTCCATTCTTTGTCTTTGTGTGATCTTCATTTTGCATCATCACTTCATGGCATGAGTCTCCAAATTTTATTTCATCACTAGTGGATCTGCTTGAGCTTGCAAATTTGTTTTGCCTCTGTGTTGTCAACAACCTTCCTCTTGCATTTGTTTCATCTAGTATGCTTCCTTTAACTACTATCCATGATGCTTCTCACTGTGATTTAGTTGTCGTCATATCTTGATGTCCTTTTCTAGGAACAACTTGATGTCTTCGTGGGTAGGCAAATCCATAGACACTTGATCGACTGCATCCCCAAGTGTGCTCTGAACGGTGTCTTCGAATCTTCTCTCTTAGAAACCATTGTACCTATACTAATGAGAGGCAGATGAACACTTGTGATACCTAGAGATGTGGGAACACTCATGGCAAGCAATCTGTCAGTTGAAAACCAAAATGAACTTGAGAACTGGCTTGCAACATACCTGTGTGACTGATCATGAAGGTTGTGCAATTTCCGCAGGGAGGTCGAGAGACTGACTACCAAGGCTATGCAAGGCACAGTCCTGGCTATGATGAGGATGGCTAGCTATTAGAACTGTGCAATGCACAATCCAACCCAGCTACTAACTACTGGAATTGCGCAATGCGCAATCTGAGTTGGTAATGGTTGCAGGCTCAAGGACTACATTGTGCAATCTTCTAGGCTAGTAGTCACTACCCCTCAGAATTGCGCAATGCAAGACTGGAGGATAGTCATTGGGCATAAATGTGCATTTCCTAAGAGGAGGATAGAGCCTTCCCTCTCAAGACTGCACAATGGTGTCTTGGGGAGGCAAAGTTCAGGCCAAGGCTACCCAGACTCGCCAACGGGCAACTGAAAGAGAAATTGAATGTGAATGCATGGCAATACTAAGTGTAAGAATAAGTGAATGATGATGCATGAAAACAATGAATGAAAGATTCAAAAAATGGAACAACATGCATGTGGGTGAGGTGAGTCGTTGAATCAGCGATCGTTCATGAAAAACAGTTTCATGCATGCGGCAGCAGTGAGATGTTAGTGAAAACTGAAATGGTGCTAGTACATGCTAGTATGTATCAGAATGACGGCAAGAACTCACCGAAATCAAGCAAACAGAATTCATACAAATCAAAACACAAAAAGCAACAACAAAGAAATACAAGACATGAAAAGTGGGCTTACCCCAAAACAGCTGAGATGAATGTGCCGATGACTCCTAGATGCAATGTGGGATGTCAGAGCTGCAAGGTAGATGTGAGGAATGAGCTCTGCAGTGTCTAGTTCATGAGTTTTTATAAAATTGAGGTTGCAACGCGCATGCCACAAATCTAGGAAAAGAGACTTGGTGGGAGGTTTCTGAAATGATCCTTGCATGTAATCTCTGACTACTAAAAATAGACCCCCGAAATAAGGGATGCCTTTGCATGTTGCCTAGGGAGGAGAAACCCATACATGTAAATCATTTTTGCTCAGTCCCGGAGGGAACCGATCAACTCAACTACACATGCAAGAGGCTGCTCAACCACTGGGAAGAAATGCGAATGTCTTGAAGGGAGTTGGGCTAGATACCTAAGAGATTTGTACAATTTCTGGGCAGATCAGCTAACTTTTACCTAGGATTGTGCAATTCTTGGGCTGAGCAGCCCTAGTGGGACAAATTGCGCAATTTTATGGATGAAGCCTGACTGGAAGAATTGCACAATTCTGGAGCCCAGCAAGATGCCAAATAGAATTGAACAATTTCTAAAGGGAAGGTTGGTTTCCCTCCAGAATTGCACAAATTTTTGAGGGATCTGCTCAGCCTGCTGCTAGACCAAGTTCGGGAGAACAGCCTGTGAGGGGAGTGCAACAAGATCTAATGGACAGGATGTCTATCTACAAGAAAATCATTGAAGCTTGTGTACTTGATAAAGCAATACATGTTGTTGTGAAAGGTTGGTAAGGAGGCTCCAAAACGAAGCTAAGGAAAAATTTTGGAGGGTGGTTGTCGTCGTTACAACACTTGGCGACACACCGGGAGAACTCCAGCTCTCTAAATGGACCTTGTTCGTGAAAAACAAATCTAACACCTCCGGAAGTATTGTTCAGATCTTAGTTCCTCTTGGTTTCCACACTAGCTTGATTGTAAGATGTACCATCTGCCAAGCTCTTGGTCTATTGACATACATTCGAAGCCAAGGAAACACAGTTGTTTCGATTGGAGTTGAGGGGTATATTGGTGCAAAAGCAGTGTAATCTTTAGAGTCTTAGTTTCATCTCTGGTGTTGCTCCGTTGCCAACAGACCTAGACAGTACCCCGACATAGTCACATAGGAACACAAGCATGGCTTCGCTACCAGTGAGCCTGGTTAATACCCCAGTGGAGTTACTTGCATCACCTCTATGCGTAGGAATCCTTTCTCTTCTTATGCCTTATTCATTTTCATTTTCATTTATTTTTTTCAAACTTTTTTCACTTTTTCATTTTTTCATTTTTCATCTTTGTAACTGTGCATAGCACTTATTCATTTCAGAGGTGGAAGAGGGATACAAACTTATTGAGAGAACAAGAGATTGTTCCTATAGAGAAGTGGTTTATTATACCTCTGACGTGCCTATTAAGCTTTCCCCCCTCACCTTACTCTACTTGACTAGGCTAACAAGGGTTAACCCAAAAACAACTGACTAGAGTGGGTGATACTAGTTAGCACACAAGCGTTGTGTTTTCGCCAAGTTTTACTTCAAACAGTACGTATTTTACATTGATGTATCATGAACTGAAGAAAACAAGTTCTTACATAAGAGAGCAGACAACAGATAACCAAATGTTGATAGTTGTACAAGTCCTCTTGTACTTTACCTAGCTTGTTTCGAGAATCATACATGGTTTCATGTGAAACTAACCTACGAACAAAACAAGCAAACAAACCACAAAGAAAAGAAAAAGCAAAAGAAAAAGCAAAAGAGAAAGCAAAACTAGTAATAAAACAAGCAAGTAGACAAACAAACCAAAAAATCAAGTAAGAAAATAGACTGAAAGCAATCACTACTCCCACTCCTAAGCTTATGGTGCATGGGCCATCTCACGTGAAGTGATATTTCCAATGCAGCCACCAGTGCATTGGTTGACCCATGTTGGTGAAGGCATGGTTCATGAACAAGATAGTTGTGCAAACCAGCAAACAAGAAAAATGTAACAGTGAAGACAAACACACTCGGAGTTTAAAAGCATCCACAGAACAAAAATAATTGAAAGCACATGACATGCACTCTGTGGACTTGCCATGGTGTTGTGCGATAATGCATGCAGATGGAAAGTCTATGCATTCTCTTGGCTGTGACAAGCAAGAAAACATGAGAAAGGTAGACCACTTACATTGTGCATGTGTGCTTGTTGTGTAAGATATCTCATGCATGAGTGATGGGATCATGTAGTTCGAGTGGAGGAATCGAAATCTGGGCGTTTGGTTGATCTTCAATGCAAAGCAGAGAGTGATGAGGAGCATTGAGTGTTTCAACAATTTCCTAACTGAAAGTGAAACCAACTTCAGGACAGTGAGGGCCTGACATAACCATCAGCTCAAGCTGAAGTGCCTCGATAGCCTCCAAGTTTTTGACTTCGTTGTCAGATAGATCATCATAGACCAGTGCCTTGGACAAATTAACAATGGTTGAATCAACATCGTGATTGGATGAGGAAGTAGAGAGATCATGACAACCAAGATCAAAAAATTCAGGATGTTAGTCGATATCCTCATGATTTGATGAATCGTGTAGAGGGGTAGATCAAAAGCAAATATGTTCAACTTTTGTGTTTTCAAAAATGACAAATGACAGATTGGACAGAGTTTTGGAGGAAGATGTATCCTCTCTGCAATGTAATGACAGACTGACATCCGATGTGTCCTGTGAATGATCAGAATTAGAAACATCAGGAAATGAGTTTTCACAGGGGAAATCAGTAGTGATAGAATCACAAGGGATGTCAAGATAAAGCGGATGAGGCACGGATGGAAGGGAGTCATCCTTCACCACAGGTTCTTCTTTAGATGCCTGCACACACTCATCATGAATGATGGTGAAAGTTGGCTGCATAATACCAACTCCGTCGACAACTTGATCCTCGTTCATAGCAGGTGAGGAGTCTAGAATGGAAGAACACATGAAAGTACAATCCGGAGGATCAACAGAACATAGGGACAGAGGTTGAGGGAATGAATCCACATGACAACCAACAGGCTTGCAAGCCAAATATACACAAATTTGAAGAGCAGGTGGGGTGGGAGGATGTGACAGTTCAACATACGTGTATGCATGATCTCCCACATCACTCCGCGGTGGTGGAGTTGTTTGATGAGGTGAAGGCGGACAGTTACTTCTGACAGCAACTGTGCCTGCCTGTGATTGCGCAGCTCCATCACCAAAGTGCATTGAGTGGGGTTTGGATATGTGAAGAAGATACTCAATCTTCCATCGAGAAATTCCCAATCAATATCATCTTCAGGGAATCGATATGCAAGATTACAAAAGCATGTGTAAAACTGATCAACGGATTCATCGGGTGCTTTTCGTAATTTTAGAATTTCTTTGTTGAGTGTTTTACTGTCAAAGTAATCGAAATTACAGTCTATCTCTGTGACCAGATGAGCAAGAGAATGAATAGATTTTTGGGCAGCGTGGTACACCAGTGAATTGGGTGCCCTCGAAGTGTGTAGACGAATAGCAAGCAGGTCATGTATTCTTCAAAGATTCCATGCCTTTTGCATGAGCCTACAACATTGAACACATGCCTAACCAACGCTAGGTGGCCTCCACCATCATATGTTTTATGAGACATGTTATCTGAGAGATTTTCTAAGATAATGAAATCGTTTCCATAAGGCATACATTCCGGAAGAGCAAGTCGGTAGTTAGCCATGATATATATGTAGATATTCAAAACATATGTGAGGACTCAAATTGTCATATGGCCCTCCTTCTAGTGCCAAAATGTTGATGGTGCTAGACCTGTCAACATGTAAGGGGATCTCCCCGGTAAGAAGTCCCAATTAGACCTTAGACCATTTGGTGTAGGAGTCCCAACAGTGGGTTATACGGTAATGCCTTGACCACGATTTCGCACAGAGGCAAGTAATTTGTCCCTGTTGGTAGCAAGGGTATGACAATTGCATTAAGTCAAGGAAGGTGCATGAGAGATTCTAACACACTGAGGGTGAGATGAGTGCACCCCTTAGAAACCTGTAATAATTATATTAAGAAGTGTAAGTTCCAATCATACAATACATCCATGTCTAACCACTAGTTCCAACAACAGAATGTTACAGCCACAACCGCCTGCTCCTCTAAAGAGATATACTAACTCTGCACAGTGGAGAAGCCAAGGCTTTTTACAATATTATCCAAGCTCTCTCCAAGATAGTCTTATTGGAAGCTTGGATGACAAAAGCCTTTAAAATGTGTTATGAGGTTCTACTTATAGCAAAGGGTGGGAGACCCTTGACATTCCCGTTTGTGACAGTTCATCTACCCTCATGACTCTTCATCTACTCTATGATTGTTATATCCAATTATCGACACTTGACTTACACTTGACAAGACATTACATTACAATGCACATGTGTCCATGTGAGACAAAATGGCTTGAGCAAGACATCACCGACACTCAGCCCGTTGTGGTGAGACAAACTCTTTGACATGCTTGTGATGGTGAAGGTAGTGAGTTGATGCCAAGCTTGGTCATTCGTGATGGTGTGCATGCACTCCATGGTGACATCTTGTTGAAGTGAACTCTTGCCTCCATTGCATCTGGGTGCATTAGTGTGGCTCCTCCATCCAGCTCATCTTCTAACATGTGCATGGTCTTCTTGGGTGCAGCCGAACCGGCAACACACTAATGCATAGTGTCTGTGTTGATCTTCCAGCGTGTGTTGGTGGTCATGTGCATCAACTGTCAACTACATGTTCAGCTCCAGTTGGACTTGCTTCTTGTCTTTTCCTCGGTGAGTGTGTTGAATGGGTGGGATTGCATGTGTGTGCATGATGACATGCATGTTGATGCATTCCCTTGCATGTGATCAACAATACTGCTCACCTTGTCTGCTTCGTGCCAGCTACTCGGATGGATCTATAACTTGTATGGGCACAGTTTCATCTGTGAGTGCATGTTGTGCCCCCTGTTGTTCCTGTTCCCACTGCAACTCATTCACTTTTCTATGAAGCTCATGTTCTTCCTTGAGTTGTTACTTCAGCACATGCAACTCCTTCTTTGTTCCATTATTTTTCTTCGCGCGATCTCATGTCGCATCGTCACCTCATAGCCTGAGTCTCCAAAGTTTCTTTCATCACCAGTGGATCTGTTTGAGCTTGCAATTTTGTTCTTCCTCTGTGTTATCAACAACCTTCCTCTTGAATTCGATGCATCCAGTATGCTTCCTTCAGCTACTATCCATGATGATTCTCGCTGTGACATTTTTGTTGTCATATCTTGATGTCCTTATCTACGAACAACTTGATGTCTTCGTGGGTAGGCAAGTCCATAGACACTTGATCGACCGCATCCCCAAGTGTGCTCTGAACAGTTTCTTCGACTCTACTCTCTTGGAAACCATTGTACCTGTATTGCTGAGAGGTGGATGAACACATGTGATACCTAGAGACATGGAAACACTCATGGCAATCAATCTATCAATCAAAACCCAAAATGAACTTGAGAAATTACTTGCAACATACCTGTGTGACTGATCATGAAGGTTGCACAATTTTTGCCAGGAGGTTGAGAGACTGACTACCAAGACTACGCAAGGCATAGTCCAAGCTTTGAGGAGGCTGACTAGCTACTATAATTGTGCAATGCACAATCTAGCCTGGTTGTTGACTGTTGGAATTGCGTAATGCGCAATCTCAACTGGCAATTGTTGCAGGCTCAGTGACTGCATTGCGCAATTTTCTAGGCCAGCAGACACTGCCCCTCAGAATTTTACAATGCAAGACTAGAGGACAATCACTGGGAAGAAATTTTCATTTCATGAGAGGAGGACAAAGCCTTCCCTCTCAAGATTGCACAATGTTTTCTTGGGAAGGCAAAGTCTGGGCCAAGGCTGCATAGACCCGCCAACGGGAAACTGAAACTGAAAGTGAATGTGAATGCATGGCGATACTGAGTGTAAGCATAAGTGAATGATCCTGCATGCAAACAGTGAATGAAAGATTCAAAAAATGGAACAAGATGCATGTGGGTGAGGTGAGTCGCCGAATCGGTGATCGTTCGTGAAAAACAGTTTCATGCATGCGACAGTAGTGAGATGTTAACAAAAACTAAAACGGTGCTAGTACAAGCTAGTATGTATCGAAAAGACAGCATGCGGTCACTAAAATAAAGCAGACAACATTCATACAAGGTGAAACACAAAAATTGTGAAAAACGCAACACAAGACATGAAAACCGAGCTTACCCCAAAACAGCTGAGTTGAATGTGTTGACGATTACTAGATGAAATTTGGGATGTCAGAGTTGCAATTTCAATGTAAGGAATGAACTCTGTAGTGTTTGGTTCATGAGTTTTATAAAATCGAGGTTGCGACGCACATGCCACAAATCTAAGAAAAGCGACACTTGGTGAGAGGTTTCTAAAATCATCCTGGCATGTAACCTCCGACTGCTAAAAATAGATCCCTAAAACAAGGGATGTCTTGGCATGCTTCCTGGGAGGATCAACCCATGCATGCGAATCAGTTTTTCTCAGTTCCGGAGGGAACCGATCAACTCAACTACACATGCAAGATGTTGCTCAACTACTAGGAGAAAATAAGCATTTTCAGAAGGGAGTTGGGCTAGCTGCCCAGGATATTTGCACAATTTCTGGGCAAAGAACCTGACTGCTGCCCAAGATTGCAAAATTCCTAGGCTAAGCAACCTTTCTGGGAAGAATTGCACAATTTTCTGGATGAAGCCTGATTGGCAGAATTGCGCAATTCTGGAGCCCAGCAGGCTGCCACATAGAATTGCACAATTTCTGGAGGGAAGGTTGGTTGCCCTCCAGAATTACGCAATTTTTTTAGGGAGCTGCTCAGCCTGCTACTAGACCAAGTGTGGGAGAACAACCTGTGAGAGGGGAGTAACAAGATTTGATGGATAGGCTATCTATTTGCAAGAAAATCATTGAAGCTTGTGTACTTGACAAAGTAAGACATTCTATTATGAAAGGTTGGTAGGGAGGTTCCAAAAGGAAGCTAAGAAAAAATTTTGGAGGGTGGTTTTAGCCACTAAAATAGAACCTCAGTGGACATTGAAGAAAATAAAGAAGTCATCTAAGGCTCATCATACATCAAGTCAAAAAAAAAAAAAGGGAAACATTTGCCAATTGGGGATATACGAGATCCTCAAAAAATCTATGATGGAATCCTCATTGTAGGGTTCACTAATCTATAGAGGAAGAAAGTGTTTCAACAAGAACTCCAACTTATGGAATCCATGAGATAATGGTGTGATGACATGAAGCTAATCAAGGGATTGAAGATCTCTTCAATCAAGGAAGTTGTTGGAAGAAGCCTAGATGACCTAAAGGTAAAATGAGGTATGTATGCGTGTATCTAATTTTATAATGTCATGTCGTATGGTTGCAGGTAATATAGATCATCACTTCTATCTTAAGAAGCATGATCAAGAGAAACGGATCTCCTCCTTTGAAAATATGTAGAAAGGCATAAGTCACACCAGATGAAATCAATATAATATGTACTCATATGACGTATGAGGTGGTTGACTACAATTAAGAAACTCTGGTTGAAAGATCCTAGGAAATGGAAAGAGTGAGGAAGGAAGAGATCGATATGCAACCCTGATGAAGGCGATCAACATCCAAAATACCAAGAAGACTTGGCAAGGAAATTTCTGAGAGAGATATGAAGACTCTGATAATGAAGACCCTTGATAATGGATATCTTTGGGAGGTGTGTCAACATGTATGCAGGATGTTGATACCTACAAGAAGATGTGATGATGAAGAGCCATCTCATAAGGTATGACTAGATCATATATGATGTTTTTATTTCCTAACTAATATTTGGATGAGTTCATGTAGGGCTACTAGATAAAGTACAACAAACACTCATGCAATGGATGGAAACTCCTAAATGAAGCATGGAGAGAAAATAAGTAGCCATATGAAGAAAGTTCCTGATGTATGCAAAGAAGGCCACTTTCCATGAATAAAGTAATGACATGATAGAATAAGAAGGAAAGTGATCAATGGTTGTTTCCCTACAAGGAAGAAGCTCAACTAAATTTCATGACATCAAGGAGAGAATTTGATCAAGTAGCTGAAGAACCCATGAAGAAGAAGTTGATGATGTATAAAAGAGTCCCTAGCTAAGAGGGAGCTCTAACAGGTCCCTGATCAAGAGGAAGTTTAAATTAGATCACCCCTTATTACAAAGGAGTGACAATTGTGTTTTTCCACTTCATGTGTCATGCACTAGACTGGGACTAACAGTCGTAATTCTATATGAAGGCTATGAATGGAAATGTAGACACGTGATAGACACAAAATTCTTGTCTTCACTTGAGAATAAATAATGGGAGGATTGGGTAATCATCAGGCATTCGATACTCTTTGAGGATGTGTAGGGCATCCAAGATAAGAGTAGGAAATAGGACCGATATTATTTTAGGGTTGGGAACCCAAGATAAGAATAGTCCTAGAATGTCATACTCAGTGAACACTCAGGTTGGTATGTACCTTAAGAGACAATGATGAAAGTATCTATAAATCATTAGTCTCGCCAACATTGTAGCTCATAGTCTCATGGAGATATGGAGTTGTTAGTCAAGGCCTTGTACTATGACAATGTTGATCGATATGATGCTATACAAATAGGATTACCAATCCGACTCTTCTTATGAGAAATTCTTGAGATTGAGAATAACCAAGTACCATTATGAATACATCCCTAGTTAAGAGGGAGTGTTGAAGAAAGTGTAACTAGGTTCGATATTTACAAATGTAACTTTGATCTTTGTACTTGTCAAGAAAAACAAATATTATTTTTGTAAATTATAAGGATGAGTTTCTTTTTCATTCCATAGGTCTAGGAAAGTCAAAGAGTCAAAGACATGTAAAGAGTTCTTCTTAAGCATATGTGTAAATATATATACTAGTCTAAAAGGCCCAACAAGACAAGCACAATCCTCCAAAGACAAGCACGAAGATGTTTATCAGCAAAACGATGAAGAATGGAAGTCATGTCCGCCTCAAGATAAATATAAATGACAAGTCAACTCACAAAGGAGACACAACACTTTTGGTGGACATGTTGGCTCAAATATAGGGACAAACTACTATACAAAGGAGCCTGCACCCTCGCATTTGGAAAGTAAGATCCTCGCACTCCTCTCTGAAATCTTGGTCAAGTTCAAAGTTGTAGAAGTCTTAAAATAAGGTGCAGGATTGTGTTTCAGTTAAGAGAAGGATCCCTCTGGCTTTTTGGATAAGGATGATTGCTTTACACACTCACATACTCTCTAAATGCAGATAAGGATGACTATTGTACATACATAGTTACATTCACAGTCAAGGTGCAGTCATAATCCTCACATGGTCATGATCTCAGTAAAGGATACACGAAGATAGTCATGATCTCGATGGATCAAAAGGTAGCTCCCCAATACATATCTCAACATGGAATATCTAGTTGATGAAGACTTCGGTGAAGGGACATCAAAGATGTTGCGGTAGTAATGAAGTGATGCAGTAGTGATGGCCTCGATGGTGCAGCAATTGAGATGATCTCAACAGTGAAAAAGAAGAGGATTGGTGTCTTAGTCTTAATGTGGCCTAGTAGGTTAAGGATCATGGTCTTGGAATTCTTCAAGTAGAATCTCTATAAGAAGAATTTCATGCGGATTTTCCTCTCCAAGAGGGAGAGGTTTTGGCCCTGGCAAAAAGCCAACAACTTGTGTTCTTATCTCTTGCATTTTGGTAATTGTTTGATGAAGTAAGAAATGCACACACTAATGATATCAAGATAATATTGTGCTAATAAGAAAAAAGTTAAAATACCTCACAAATATTTATCATGCTAAGAAGAATCATAGTAACTACATTTTCCCTAGATTATTCAACATGTTTGTCCATCTGTCTACAGATGATAAGTTGTGCTAAAGGCCAACTCTATGCCCAAACCTGCAAATAAATCCTTCCAAAAGTTAGAAGTGAACTTCGCATCCCTGTCTGAGATAATCTTCTTCAAAACACCATGTAGTCTAACCACATCTCTGATGAACATTTGTGCCACATCACTGGATAAGAACGTAGACTTCACAGGAATGAAGTGTGCAACCTTTGTTAACTTGTCCACAATGACCATGATGGAATCATGTTGCTTTACTGTTTTCAGCAACCCTATGATGAAGTCCATGGAAATTACCTCCCATTTCCATTATGGAATCGCAATCGTCTGTAGAAGACTACCTGGATTCTTACACTCTGCCTTCACTCACTAAAATTCATAGCATCTAGAGACGAACTCTGCTACATCCCTCTTCAAATTTGGCCAATAGTAATATCTCTTCATGTTGTTAGTGTCTTCTGATAACCTGGGTGACCTAAATATGGTTTCACGTGAAAATTTCTCAAGATCACCTTCTTGAGACCACTACTATCTAGTACATATATCTTGTCTTAGAACTTGACCAATCCATATGTTGTGAGACAATAGTCCATGCCCTGTGCACATGCACCTATACTATCACCCTACTGCGACCTGTGCATAATCTCCATATACCTAACATGTTGCATAAGGACTCCACAAGCCCTCTCTTGCAAGCATCTGCGCATACCACAAACTCATTGTCTGGATCTACAATCTGTAGTACTAGTGTATGCATCAAAAACTTCTTAAGCTTCTCAAATCTAGCCTCACACTTCTCAGTCCATTTGAACTCATTACCTTTCCTCTGCAAGGATGTAATGCGATAAGAAATCTACGAGAAGTTCTTGATAAACCTCCAATAATATCCTACCAGACCCATGAAATATCTTACCTCATCCACACTCTTAGGAGCTACCCACTCCATGATGGCCCTTATCTTCTTTGGATATGCTGCAATGCCCTCCTTGGATACTACGTGCCCCAAGTACTGCACCTCAGTTTGAAAGAAACTACACTTGCTAAGTTTAGCATACAAATGATGCTCCCTCAACAACCTCAATATTGTTGCTAAGTGCTCGACATGTTCTTCCTCACTTTTAGAATATATCGGTATATCATCAATGAACATAATAACAAATTTATCCAAATATGGACACAACACTATTCATCAAACACATGAATTTAGCTAGAGAATTAGTACAACCAAAAGGAAAAACAACAAACTCATAATGCCCATACCTGGTCCTGAACGTAATCTTGTAAATTTCATCCTCTTTGATGCGTACCTGATGGTATCCAAATGTCAATTCAATCTTCGAGAACATTGTTGCTCCCTTCAGTTGATCGAACAAGTCATAAATCCTCAGCAAAGGATATCTTTTCTTGAAAGTCACTTTGTTCAATTGCTTGTAGTCAATGCATAATCTAATAGTACCATCTTTCTTCCTTCTAAACAAGACTAGTGCACCCCATGGTGATACACTTTGCCTAATGTATTCCTTTTCCAACATTTCCTTTAACTACAACTTTAACTCAACGAACTCAAGTGTTCTCATCTTGTAAGGTGATTTTAATGCTAGATTTTCCCTTGGCACTAACTCAATAGAAAATTATACCTCCCTATGAGGTGGAAACTCTGTAATGTCCTCAGGAAATACATCCTAAAATTTTTGCAACGCTAGGTATCTACTCAACACATCCACATCATCAACCGCCTTACCCTTATCACTAGAAATGTGTACTACAAACAATTTGCACCCTTTCCTATGGCTACACTTTTCTTGCATAGTTGTCCACATCCTAACCAATGTCGCTTTCTTCTTACCTTGCAAGACTTTTGTTTCTCCATTGTCATCAACACACTTGATAGATTTGTCATAGAAGTCTACTTTGGTTATATGTAGATACAACCAATCCATGCCCAATAACATACTATATGAACCCAATCGTAACACATTTAAATGTGTTGTTGTAGGAATCACATTTAAATCAAATGTGCAAGCTCTTACCTAATGATGAACTTGCTTCTTTGTACCTGTAGCCAATTGCACTAACCAAGACTCTACATGAAATTCCTTATTCAAACTTCACGTATCCACCAAGTCATGACTAACATAGCTATAATTAGATCCAGGGTCAATTGAAATAGAATTAACTTGATCACAAAGCTTCTCGTGCATATCAATGATAGATTCCTGGTGTTTTGCTTTCCCGCTATCCACTGCTGCATAGATACGTGGAATACTCTGACCAACATCCCCAATAGTTTGTGCCTCTTGTGCTCTGTATATCTTAGGCCTTCCACCCTAATGCTGCAAACAATCTCTCCTAAGGTGTTCCTCACCGCATGTCCAACACTCCAACCGTCCAGTGCCTTCACCTCTATGCTATTGTTGCTTCTGTTGTAACCCATGTCCCTCTCTAGTTGCATTAAATATCTTTTGTGGAGCCACATTTTCTTTCCCATCTGCATGTTGAGGTCTTGTCCTCTTAGGCTTCCATTTACCTCTACCTTTGTATTTTCCCTTGCATACATGTTGAGATTCATTCTTACACTTTGATTTCTCATTGCAATGCTTCAATTTCTCAATAACTCCCTCAAGCAACCAAGGCTCATCTAATATATGGTACATATATCAATAGGTCCAGCAACTTGGTCATGTACTCTTCATCTTTCATTGATCCCATATTTAACTCATAGAGTTATTTAGCCTTATTGTCACAGTACCTTTCTCACAAGTAATTCTTCCTAAAAAGTCTCTCAAACTCTCGCTAGATCAAGTCATTTTTCCTGATGCCTCTAACCCACTTAACATCTTCCCACCATATGTCGGCTTTATCTTTCAAGTTGAATATAGTTATTCTAACCTTCATGTTATCTATGTACTCATGCAACTCAAAGAATTTGTTCATCCCAAGCATCAAAGCCTCTGCATCTTTCGGCTTCTTCACATCTCCATCAAAAATAGGTAGTTTTTCTTTCTTGAATTCATCTAGTAAGTATCCCCTATCATTCCTCCTGTAAGGATAATAGTGACGATGATCGTGATGTCTATTAAAACTAGAACTATAATAATACTTGTACTCATCTTCCCTCCTTTCTAAAGTGTCCAACAACCTTCCAACTCTCACTGTATCAGATCTATCTGACCTATGTCTGCCAAGAGATCTATTGTCATATGCTCCATTAGTCCCATCCTCATCTTCATGGTTGATCCAAAGTGGCCCTTGTTGCTGTAGTTTTGACAAACTCTGAACAAGCATAGCATTGCCCTCTGCTTACTTCTCTTGTGCCTATATGATCCAATTATTATCTGCCTTACAACTCCTTATCTATTCGATCAAGCTTCTCAATGTATCAGCCAAATCTAAAGTATGCCCCACACCATGTTGCTCATCTGATGCATGGGGAGATTCTCTGTAGTCTACCACCTTGATAGCCATTTGATATTTCTCTTCATGCAATGCATAATATGTTAGATAAACCAAATCACAATAAACCAACATACCTTAGTATAGCTCAGGGAGGATACCTTGTCTGCAAGATCACTAAATAAGAATGATACATGTATAACATAATCATAAAAGTAGATCAACATACAAGTAAATGTATCTACATATAAACATCACTCTAACTAGGGTCATGCCATCAATGCAAGGCCATATCAACAATGCATGCTATGACCTCATGCATGACAATAACCATTACTCCATTGTACACATTACTACATGCAACCAACAACATGCATAAGCAATGCCTAACCAACTACGAATATGCATAAACGCATGTAGTCGAGCATAATCGATCAGTTCTTACATTTAACCTACAAGACTGATACATGTAATCAAAATATTCAAAATGTAACCTAACATACAAGGATGTAAGTAGGTGACATAAAATCAACATGTAAGAGACAAATAACCATATACAATCAGTCACGTACTCATGTCACATACTCTTCACAAAATCAACATCAAATTCTCCATGATAACCATACTACAACCCTAATCCAACATCAAGCAATTGCAACAAGTATATAAGTGTAAGAGACACACATGCAACTAACATGCATGCATGACTAACACATTCAACCCATCCAAACTTAGAGTTGAACCATGCTCTAATACCACTTTTTAGTACCCTCCTCCCACATCCACCCAAGAAACCATGCTCTGATACCACTCTGTAACACCCTCCTCCCACATCCACCCAAGAAATAATGCCAACCAGGGTAAACATGAGATGAGAGGCTACTATGATCAGATTCAACCTCCTAGGTGACCTTAAGGAAGTGGAATTGACTAAACATTACACACAATCATCCAACATCATCAACAGAACCCTCAGGAGACAAGTCAACCACTCAAACAGCCTGTCCATTGGTCCCACTGTTGTTCTGGACCTCTAAGTCAATAGTTTCTCTCATGCTATGGGAAAAGGAGCGACCATAAACCCAAAGTTGCTATCATGGGTCTGCCTGCCAGTGATTGTGGACTAAAGTTGCTAGTTCTATGCCAGCGACGCTGGGATTTAAGACACTTTTTTAGGCCTAGCGCCTTGGCCACTGCCCAGAATGGAATGAGAGCTGATAATGAAGTAAATTAAAAGGAAACAACGATTCAAAAGTAAATAGTTGATCAAGACCTTAACTAGACCCCTACTAGCCATGACAGGAATTTCATTAAACATATTACCAACATGTAACCTACAAGTGTAAACAAGAAAATTAAGTGTATGGATCTCATACTTATCTGAGAATTGTTATAAACCATTGTTCCCTCATGTCATTTGATGCATATTCATCTATTAGTTCATAGACACACTATCCATTCATATAGAAGTAAAAACATGTTGAGATCCATACATAGTTGTTGTCATAAAATGTACATATAACTAGTATAATAGGAACAAAATTACAATAAACATATCAGCCATCAAAATCCATATATACACCAGTAAATTTACACATGAAAATCAATGGAATGAATTTCTCAATAATCAAAGCAATGAACCAACTGTTTATTCAACTACCATGTTTCACCCACCTATATATCCCTATAAAGCTACGTTTCACCCACCCATATAATAGAGTTTGAATACAAATAGGAGTCTCCTATCATTTATCAGCTCAAAAAAATCTATTGTTGAACCTTATCGAATCCAACCAAATTCTAAGTGTACTGGATTTCTGATGTGCTTTTGACACGTGGATGCTAACCTTGTTGAATGTGCTGACATGGACCCCTCCAAGTCGAATTTCAAAATTTTTGCAACAACTCTAGCTAGGAAACGATTGGTAAAATAGGCCTCAAAGATAAGTGTGTATTCTCCAATCCTTGATATATGTGTAACCACTAAGAGAGGTTTCTGTAGATGAGCCCGTGGTGAACAAAAACCTCTTTCAGATTTCCAAAATCCCTTATCATTTGATCATAAAGTGAGCTTGAAGTTGACTACTAAAATAGTCATTTCCAAAAATTTGTGCCAAATTCAAAAAACACCTCTCTGCTACCTCTCTGCAATTTCTGCAAGTTATGTGGTCTTCCTTGATGTTTGTAAGTTAAATAATTTCCTTTATAGCAACCTTTTATGTGTTTTTAGCTTGCCTTATCCTTCATGAAAAGCTACAACAGTTTCGTAGCAAAAAACTTTGGTAGCAACTTCACAAAACACCCTTATGCTACCTCGTCTCTCTTTGCTAGTTTTTAGGTCTTCTTTGATGTTTGTAGGCTAAATATATGCCTTTAGAGCTTTATTTTCTGAATTTTTTACCAGTCGTAACCTCCATGGAAAGCTACAATAGTTTCGTAGCAAATTCTCAGCGTCATTATGGGGAATTGCCACAAAAGTTCAAAATTCTGATTTTTTCGAATTTTCATGATTCTTAATGCCTACTTATTACTCCTCTTGAGTCCCAAAACTGCATCTTTCCTACACATTTTTCTAGCTTCTTTCCATTCATCTGAACCTCCTAAATCATCAATATCATTGCATAATAGTTTTAAAAAGGGCATTTAAAGTGGTTTCTTGACTATGTGTTTGTGTTACTATTTGAACTAGATTTTTGTTTATAAGTTGTGGAATCTTGTCACTTTCTGCAGCCAGCCCAAGTTTCCGCAGTTGTTTTGTCAAAGTCTATATTGCAGGTGTCTTCAGGTGAATCGAGCCACATTGGCAAGTTGAAACCGACATGGACATGGACCAAGTCCTATTGGCTCAGTCGAATTCATCAAAAATGGCCATAGTCAACGGTGGGCAAAATGTTTGGTCAATTCAGACTATCCTAAATTGTTGTATTAATTGTCAACCCGGGAGTCGTAAACTGTTAAAGTGCGGCACACTATATGTGCAAGATAACCTATTTCTTATTTTTTTGTCATTTTTGAGTTTTTTTTTTTGTTTTGGGTTTATTCCTGTTAATTCCCTAATGTGAGATGGAAATTCTAAAAGACAAGTATGATATAAATGTTCAAGGCAATAATGTCTTTTAAAATGATTTTCAAAACTTCAAACTTTCTAAAAACATGTGATGATGAAAATAATTCTTGAAAAGAGAGTGAAAATGCGCCACTATTCTAATTAAATAATGGTGAGCTAGTGACCATGAAACCCATTATCCTTGCTGCCATGAAAATATAAGAAAAATTGAACTCAAAGAAATCTAAGAATTCTAAGAAAAGTAAACTAAAATCACATTACATCAACTCATATTCTGACCCCTCACCATTCGACTCGCTCTGGCTTTAGGAGTTAATCATAAACAACTTGAGCAATCTGATATCTAATTTGGAGAAAATAAAACTAATATCAAACTACACACTTCATACTTCAATCCCTCACCATTCGACTCGCTCTAGCTGTAGGAGGTAACTGAGAATGTCATGAGAAATTCAATAACTAACTTGTAGAAAAATAAACTAATATCAAACTACACACTTCATACTTCAATCCCTCACCATTCGACTTGCTCTGGCTTTAGGAGGTAACTGAGAATGTCATGAGCAATTCAATAACTAACTTGCAGAAAAGTAAATGAGCAAAACTGAAATAAATAACACAATGCTAGAACTAAAAAATAAAGGAAATGAAAATCAACAGAAGGACAAGAATGATTCCATGTCATTAGTCATTAGAAAACTATGTGCTACCCGGGCTGCCTATTGTGATCTGAAACAAAAGCACTGATCAGTTAACAATATATAAAATGTGAAAAACTATGGACAGCTATCAAGCATTAACACCATAAGAACTGTGATATATATACAAGTGAATGATTATGGCATAAGAACATAAAGAAATAGAACATGAAGCTCTACAGTAATAAACAAGACCTCGGCCTGTGTAGGGGCCCTCTGCACAACCCTAGTCAATTCAGAGTGTCCTAAATTGTTGTATTAATTGTCAATCAGGGAGTCGTAAACTATTGAAGTGCGGCGCACTATATGTGCAAGATAACCTATTTCTTATTTTTTTGTCGTTTTTGAGATTTTGTTTTGTTTTGGTTTTATTTCAGTTAATTCCCTAATGTGATATGGAAATTCTAAAAGACAAGTATGATATAAATGTTCAAGGCAATAATGTCTTTTAAAATGATTTTCAAAACTTCAAAATTTCTAAAAACATGCGATGATGAAACTAATTCTTGAAAAGAGAGTGAAAATGTGCCACTATTCTAATTAAACAATGGTGATCTAGTGACCATGAAACCCATTATCCTTGCTTCCATGAAAATATAAGAAAAATTGAACTCAAAGAAATCTAAGAATTGCAAGCAAATTAAACTAAAATCACATTACATCAACTCATATTCTGACCCCTCACCATTCGGCTCGCTCTGGCTTTAGGAGGTAATCATAAACAACTTGAGAAAACTGATATCTAATTTGCAGAAAATAAAACTAATATCAAACTACACACTTCATACTTCAATCCCTCACCATTCGACTCGCTCTGGCTTTAGGAGGTAACTGAGAATGTCATGAGAAATTAAATAACTAACTTGCAGAAAAATAAACTAATATCAAACTACACACTTCATACTTCAATCCCTCACCATTCGACTCGCTCTGGCTTTATGAGGTAACTGAGAATGTCATGAGCAATTCAATAACTAACTTGCAGAAAAGTAAATGAGCAAAACTGAAATAAATAACACAATGCTGGAACTAAAAACTAAAGGAAATGAAAATCAGGAGAAGGACAAGAATGATTCCATGTCATTAGTCATTAGAAAACTATGTGCTACCTGGGCTGCCTATTGTGATCTGAAACAAAAGCACTGATCAGTTAACAATATATAAAATGTGAAAAACTATGGACAACTATCAAGCGTTAACACCATAAGAACTGTGATATATATACAAGTGAATGATTATGGCATAAGAACATAAAGAAATGGAAGATGAAACTCTATAGTAATAAACAAGACCTCGGCCTATGTAGGGGCCCTCTGCACAATCCTGGTCAATTCAAAGTGTCCTAAATTGATGTATTAATTGTCAATCGAGGAGTCGTAAATTGTTGAAGTGCGGCACACTATATGTGCAAGATAACCTATTTCTTATTTTTTTGTCGTTTTTGAGTTTTTGTTTTGTTTTGGGTTTATTTATGTTAATTCCCTAATGTAAGATGGAAATTCTAAAAGACAAGTATGATATAAATGTTCAAAGCAATAATGTCTTTTAAAATGATTTTTAAAACTTCAAACTTTCTAAAAACATGCGATGATGAAACTAATTCTTGAAAGGAGAGTGAAAATGTGCAACTATTCTAATTAAACAATGGTGAGCTAGTTACCATGAAACTCAGTATCCTTGCTACCATTAAAATATAAGAAAAAATGAACTCAAAGAAATCTAAGAATTGCAAGCAAAGTAAACTAAAATCACATTACATCAACTCATATTATGACCCCTCATCATTCGACTCGCTCTGGCTTTAGGAGGTAATCATAAACAACTTGAGCAATCCGATATCTAATTTGTAGAAAATAAAACTAAAATCAAACTACACGCTTCATACTTCAATCCCTCACCATTCGACTCGTTCTGGCTTTAGGAGGTAACTAAGAATGTCATGAGAAATTCAATAACTAACTTGCAAAAAAATAAACTAATATCAAACTACACACTTCATACTTCAATCCCTCACCATTCGACTCGCTCTAGCTTTACGAGGTAACTGAGAATGTCATGAGCAATTCAATAACTAACTTGCAGAAAATTAAATGAGCAAAATTGAAATAAATAACACAATGCTGGAACTAAAAACTAAAGGAAATGAAAATCAGCAGAAGGACAAGAATGATTCCATGTCATTAGTCATTAGAAAACTATGTGCTGCCCGGGCTACCTATTGTGATCTGAAACAAAAGCACTGATCAGTTAACAGTATATAAAATGTGAAAAACTATGGACAGCTATCAAGCGTTAACACCATAAGAACTATGATATATATATAAGTGAATGATTATGGCATAAGAACATAAAGAAATGGAACATGAAACTCTACAGTAATAAACAAGACCTCAGCCTGTGCAGGCGCCCTCTGCACAATCCTCGAACAGTCAACGATCAACCACCAATTGAGCTCAAAAACAAAGACTTCTCATGTATTAAAATGCAGTCACAACACAGTGATAAAGTTACAGCACAGTGGGTTCCTTTACAGTCAAAATTACATTATCAGAAAGCTAACTAATATGTGTATGAGAACGCATTATTTATAACAGAGGATAATATAACTATTTTCCTACATTCGGTGTTGATACAAGACACGTAAACAACCACGTCCCGAGATTTATCACTATGGCTGCCGTGAGGATTCAATCTTTGGAAGGTGGCTGTTGGATCCGGTTCATGGAGCAGTCCACAGGTGTTAAATTGTCCCCCGAGATCTAGGAACAACCATCCAAAGCTTCACGTGGTGAAAAACAGAGTTTTATCACCGTGGGACTGTTGATTTGACCACCGTTTTTCCCACCGTTGACTATGGTCTTTTCTGATGAATTTGACTGAGCCAATAGGACTTAGTCCATGTCCACGTCGGTTGCAACTTGCCCATGTGGCTCGATTCGCCCGAAGACACCTGCAATATATACTTTGACAAAACAGCTACAGAAACTTGGGTTGGTTGTGGAAAGTGACAAGATTCCGCAGCTTATAAACAAAAATTTAGTTCCATAGCAACACAAGCACATAGTCAAGAAACCACTTTAAATGCCCTTTTTTAAACTATTATGCAATGATACTGATGATTTAGGAGGTTTAGATTAATGGAAAGAAGCAAGAAAAAGGTGTCGGAAAGATGCAGTTTTGGGACTCAACGTACCCCCACTGTGAAGGTGTTGCATGTCCTCATGCAACCAAAATTTGGACTACCTCCCCTTCAAACCATATGTTTTGAAGCTTCTGCCAGTACAACCAACCCTCTTCCTCTCTTTCTTGGTGCTGCTAACATCCTAGGCTTCTTCATCAAGCATCTGAATTTAAGATTAACCAGTGCTCTACTTATCTTTTTGCATTTCTTCTTCAATTTTCTATTATTTTTGTGCCATAGTCCCAGGTGTAGCATAGTGTTGTCATAGATGGTCTTGTCCAGTCTACTCTATTCTTTAAGTGCTTCATTTTCATTTTTAATACATCTATTTAAAATCTCCAACTCAAATATTTCTTGTTTCAATGATTGGACTAGGGATTTTTGTGCTATTTGAGGTTGAGTGGATGAAGTGCTGGGACCCGTGGCTATTCTTTCCAAGGATTCTATGTAATCATACACCTGTTGTTGCTTTGGATCTATTTCGGGTGTCGTTTTCCTGGGGTTGTCCCCAAAATGTTGTGCAGGAGAATTGACTTCAAATTTTGGCCGAAAAGGACTCATGTCATCACCTTGAGGACTAGTTTCAACACTTGGCTGAGAAAGAGGTGGACTACTGCCAGCTGGGGTTTGTTCAGGTGTTCCTTTTCCCAAACCAACAAAATGGGGTGCTTTTGTTTTTGTTTTTCTCCATTTTCCTTTAAGCCTGTTGCTTCTTCTTACATATTGTGGACTACTGTCTTTTTCCTTCTGGTTTCCTTTCCCTTTCGTTTTGGCCATAGCTGACTGTTTCTGAAGGTGAACCAATCTCTCAGACAATACTTCATGGTCTTCTTTTGAGGAAGGGGTTTGATGCACAGCCTCAATGGTTCTTTTCTCTTTTGATTTTGTTGGTTTTTTACCCTCAGTCTCTTCCTTCCTCCTTTTAGACAGTCTTTCTTCCCTACTAGTTTTCTCAACTATTTTAGTAGGAGTCTTTTCCTTCCCCCTTTTAGACAATCTTTCTTCCGTACTAGTTTTCTCAACTATGTTAGTAGGAGTCTTTTCCTTTCCCTTTTTAGACAGTCTTTCTTTTCTCTCAACTGTGTTAGTAGGAGGGCTTTGAGTTTTATCATCTGTTCTCTTTCTTCTACTTCTTTTTGATGTACTTCCTTCAGGGGTTTCTTGGGGTTCTTCAAAGAAATTTCTAATTAAAAATTGCTCTCAAATATCCTTTTTCTCCTTTAATAGTTTTTCTATCAAGATTTTTATGAGACCATGGTGATACAAATGTGGTTCTACGTCCCCTAGATGCTTTTGAACAGTTACAGACATATTTTTCAAACTGTTAGTAAGAAATATGGCAAATTAAGGATCTGGTTGTCTAGGAAATTCATCAACAGACGTGCATGATACATGTACATTTCTCCAAAACGTCCCTCACAGGTGATAAATTTTTGAATAACTAACAATAATCTAGCCCATTCTTCTTTTAAAACATGAAGATGAATTCCCTTTTTGAAAACGGTGACGTTCGTACCTCGGTCCCGTAAGATCACTCTCCAAGCTTCATCACCAATGCCTCGATTCTTAAACCAGTGTTCACTTCCCTGGGGAAGCTTTGTGGCAGTTGTTATTGACGCTTCAGTTACTATGAATTTTAGGTCTCCAATTTCCACCTCTAGTTCATTAAAAGATCTTGCAAAGGCCTTTGTCACCTCCCTATGGTAGCCTTTGAATTTCTCGATAAAACGTAACCATCTGGCCTTCTTCAATATATTTTTCACATGCGGATATCCTTCAATAAACTTAGGGCCCTCTAGTTCTACCCTCAACATTCATCCCATCCTTCCTTCTGTTCTTTAAAACTCGTCTGAATTAGCAGAGATGGTCAGGGGTTATGAAGGAGATCAGCAACTGTAAGCGGATATCAGAGAATAGGTACACAGAATGAAGAGGAACAGAGCACAAAATGGGTGAAGGCTTATGTGAGCATGGTGGAAATGAAGCCGTGAGGTCAATAGAACAGTAGGGGGAGCAAGTGCATCCAGTAGTTTTTAAAATTGGGTGACTGTAGAATGAACGCAAGCACTTTTATAAAATGGCTGCGGATTTTGTGCGGCTTAAAGAAGCCGTAGTCAAATCAACCACGATTCATAATGAAAAATGGAGTGTGAGAATATTTCCAAACTTGAGTTAAATCTGGGAATTTAATCATAGGACCGTTGGAAAATGAATGCATGGCTTATTGAGGAATGGCGTGGAATGAAATGGTTATAGAAGTGATTTTGTTTAATCATTGCATATAGTTGAGCTTGTGATTTAATAACTATGCAAAAAAAATGTGTTAGAATGCCAGTTGAAATAAAGTTTTGTTCATACCTTTGGAATTCTTGTCATTTTTCCTTAGTCTTCAATCGGTTGCTCCTCGTTGGTGCTTTTGAATGCCTTATTTCTTCATAATATATCCTCATACCTGCATTTGATTTCATGATTGTTGAACCAACATCTGACTGTAAAAAAAGAAAAATTTTGAAAAACAGAGTAGTGGCTGCAGAAACCCAACTGGCTGCGAAATCAGTGAGCAGCTACGGAAACTGATTTGAGCTGCAGAAACTGATCTTAGTTGTGGAAACTTACCCAATAAGCTTATAACTGAATGAGATGTATAAATGATGACTGACAGGGTGGAAAATGGTCATAAAAAAAAAATTATTAATGGAATGAAATGAATGAAATGGAGTTGAAATGAAGTGGTGTGGAATGGAAATGAGATGGAGTGGAATGAGGATGATGTGGAATGGAAATGAGATGGAGTGGAAAGAGGATGATGTGGAATGGAATGAAAAATGAGAGAGAAATTTTATTTATTTTTTTGGAAAATATAGGGTGTTAGGAATTCCTGATTTTCGCACTACATTTTTGGTATAAGGCTGCCAATCAATGATTGGTTTTCAGGCTTATACAAATTTATTTATTTATTTTCTTTTATTTGATAGAAAAAGAACAAAGGCTAGGCTGGTGGAGAAGAAGGATTCTTCTTCACCAGCCCTATTGCAGAATTATCTTGAAACATTTTGACAAATTCCTCTTTTGAGAGTGGCTTATGATAGATCTTTAGTCTGTGGCCATTCACAATAAGAGGAGTTTGAAATTCATTAATGGTCTTGATTCTTACCGCTCCATTTCTAAAGACTTTATCAATCTCATATGGCCCAAGCCAATGAGTCTGAAATTTGCCTTTAAAGTCTTTAAACTTAGAATCAAATAGCAATGCCCAGTCTCCTTCTTAAAACTTTTTCTCTTTGATGTATTTGTCATGCCACCTAGCTCTCTGATATTGAACTAGATTAGTTCTTAGGATTGCTTCTTATCTGATCTCATCTAGCTCATTCAACTACTTCATTCTATGCTTTTGGGCTTCTGATAGATCCATCCCAAACTGAACTGCCATCTTGAAGGTTTTGACTTGGAACTCAATGGGGAGCAGGACTTCTTTCCCATAAACAAGTTCATAGGGAGAATGTCCTGTTCTATTTCTCCATGTAGTTCTGTAGGCCCACAAGGCTTCAGGAAGCCTTTCTGCCCAATCTCTTCTGTGTAGATTGACAATTTTGGTGATGATGCTTTCAATAACTTTGTTTGTAGACTCCACTTGGCCATTTTCTTGCGGATGGTAAGAAGTAGATTTCCTGTGGTTGATTTTGTATTCTTCCATCAGCTTCTCCATCATGTTGGATGTAAATTGACTTCCCTGATATGTCACAATTTCTCTTGAGACACCAAAGCGAGTAAAAATATCCTCATAAAGAAAACTAACAACTGAATTTTAAGTAGCCGAAAGTAATGCTTTGGCTTCTACCCATTTAGTGACATAATCAGTACATACCAATATATACTTCTTTTGTTTAGATGGTGGATTAATAGGTCCAATGAAATCTAATGCCCATTTTTCAAAGGGTTCGATGAGTACCTGTGGCTGTAATGGCATTTCATTTGAAAGAGTCGGTTTCCCTACTCTTTGGCAACTGTCACACCTTTTGACATATTATTTTGTATCTTTGAAGAGGGAAGGAAAATGATATCCTAAAGAAAGGATTTTATAAGCCTTCCTTTTGTCAGCAAAGTGTCTGCCACATGGTTCATCATGACATGCCTTGAGGATGTCAGGTATTTCATCTTCCCTAACACATCTTCTAATCACAAAATCTAGCCCTGTTTTAAACAATTCATTAGAAATCCATGAATATTTTGAACTCTCCTGAATAATCTTTCTTCTTTCACTAGGAAATAGATGTGGAGGTAGTTTCCCTATAACCAAATAGTTAGCAATATCTACATACCAAGAAGTCTTAGTAGTTACTGCAAACAAATATTCATCAAGAAACTTATCCTCTACAGGATAATCTTCTAATTCAGCTACTCCTTGAATTTCAGGAATCTTAAGGCTAGGGGTAGATGGTGGTGAATCTTGTCTATGCCTTGAAGAAGATGGAGTTGTGAAAATCGAACTCTTGGCTCTAGCTATAAACCTTCCCCTAGAATCTCTTGCTCTATGCATGTCATTTTTTTTTTTTTTCAAGTTGGGCTAATAATTCTCTTTCTGATCTTCCAGGTCACACTGGGTGCAAGAAGAGAGCATACTTAAGACATTATTGAACCAATAACTCTCCTTTCTAATCCTCCAAATCACACTAAGTGCAAGAGGAGAGCATACTTCAATAAGTTATAAACTTTTCCCTTCTTTTTATTGTTTTTTTTTTAGGAAATTGGCTACCTAGTTACACTTCCCCAGCAACGGCGCCAAAATGTTTGGTCAATTCAGAGTGTCCTAAATTGCTATATTGATTTTCAATCCGGGAGTCGTAAAATGTTGAAGTGTGGCGCACTATATGTGCAAGATAACCTATTTCTTATTTTTTTGTCATTTTTGAGTTTTTGTTTTGTTTTGGGTTTATTTTTGTTAATTCCCTAATGTGAGATGGAAATTCTAAAAGACAAGTATGATATAAATGTTCAAAGAAATAATGTCTTTTAAAATTATTTTTAAAACTTCAAACTTTCTAAAAACATGCGATGATGAAACTAATTCTTGAAAGGAGAGTGAAAATGTGCAACTATTCTAATTAAACAATGGTGAGCTAGTGACCATGAAACTCAGTATCCTTGCTACCATTAAAATATAAGAAAAACTGAACTCAAAGAAATCTAAGAATTGCAAGCAAAGTAAACTAAAATCACATTACATCAACTCATATTCTGACCCCTCATCATTCGACTCACTTTGGCTTTAGGAGGTAATCATAAACAACTTGAGCAATCTGATATCTAATTTGCAGAAAATAAAACTAATATCAAACTACACGCCTCATACTTCAATCCCTCACCATTCGACTCACTCTGGCTTTAGGAGGTAACTGAGAATGTCATGAGCAATTCAATAACTAACTTGCAGAAAAAATAAACTAATATCAAACTACACACTTCATACTTCAATCCCTCACCATTCAACTCGCTCTGGCTTTAGGAGGTAACTGAGAATGTCATGAGTAATTCAATAACTAACTTGCAGAAAAGTAAATGAGCAAAACTGAAATAAATAACACCATGTTGGAACTAAAAACTAAAGGAAATGAAAATCGGCAGAAGGACAAGAATGATTCCATGTCATTAGTCATTAGAAAACTATGTGCTTCTTGGGCTGCCTATTGTGATCTAAAACAAAATCACTAATCAGTTAACAGTATATAAAATGTGAAAAACTATGGACAGCTATCAAGCGTTAACACCATAAGATTTGTGATATATATACAAGTGAATGATTATGGCATAAGAACATAAAGAAATGGAACATGAAACTCTACAGTAATAAAAAAGACCTAGGCCTATGTAGGGGCCCTCTGCACAATCCTCAGACATTCAACGATCAACCACCAATTGAGCTCAAAAACAAAGACTTCTCATGTATTAAAATACAGTCACAACACAGTGATAAAGTTACGACACAGTGGGTTCCTTTACAGTCAAAATTACATTATCAAAAAGCTAACGAATATGCGTATGAGAAAGCATTATTTTTAGCAGAGGATAATATAACTGTTTTCCTACATTTGGTGCTGATACAAGACACGTAAACAACCACGTCCCGAGATTTAGCACTATGGCTGCCGTGAGGATTCAATCTTTGGAAGGTGGCTATTGGATCTGATTCATGGAGCAGTCCACATGTGTTAAATTGTCCCCCGAGATCTAGGAACAACCACGCAAAAGCTTCACGTGGTGAAAAATAGAGTTATATCACCGTAGGACTCTTGAGTTGACCACCGTTTTGCCCACCGTTGACTATGGCCTTTTCTGATGAATTTAAATGAGCCAATAGGACTCGGTCCATGTCCACATTAGTTGCAACTTGCCCATGTGGCTCGATTCGCCTGAAGACACCTGCAATATAGACTTTGACAAAACAGTTGTGGAAACTTGGGTTGGCTGCAGAAAGTGACAAGATTCCGCAGCTTATAAAGAAAAATCTAGTTCAAATAGCAACACAAACACATAGTCAAGAAACCACTTTAAATGCCATTTTTTAAACTATTATGCAATGAGACTAATGATTTAGGAGGTTCAGATGAATGGAAAGAAGCTAGAAAAAGGTGTAGGAAAGATGCAGTTTTGGGACTCAACAACTCCTAATACCATGTTTGACTATATATAAGGTTGAGTTTACTGGTTTAAGTATAGTGAAGACAAAATTGAGAATTTTACCATATCATGGAGTAGCATATACTTGTGCTTTCAAGTCTTTGACTTGAGTTTGCAACTACCTTCTGTTAGATTGCAGCCACCTGTTCCTTCTATACATATGCTTTAGCATCTTTTGTAGTGGTAGATTTATCTTTGTCTTTTCCTAGCCTTTTATTTAATTTCCTCATAGAAATATAGTTGCTCCAACACCTGCTTCTTCATTTCTTCAACTTCCAATTTGGCCTCTATTAGCTCTTCTCATTCATTTTTGTTTGTGTTATGGTTGTAACATGTAGGCGCTCCTTTCCACCTGTAATTTCTCCTTAGACTAGCTAGACCTCCCTATGACAGTGAAACCAATTCAAATTGAAAGGAAAATGATGGAGAATGATTTGCAGTGTGAACGTTTTGAGGATAATAAAAAAAACAAAATTGAACTCTGACATGTAATGATACTCCATCGTAACTCGGACCCATGATTTATTTTTAACCATTGCTAATCAACATGGTTTCGAGTTTTGTAGCAAAGCAAGTGACAGATGTGATAGGTTTGCTACAGAAGTTTCGAGCACTTTCATAGCAAATACTTTGTTTTCATAACTAAATTTGCTATGAATTTGGACAAAACTTCCTTATTGGCTAAATGAAAATTATGAACAAGTGAGATTGACACATATGATGATTTAGAACCTGACTCATGTTGTAGACCTCACTTAGGCTCATGTTAACTCTACACACTGACTAGGTGACCAAATAGACTTTTTTGTACATGAATTTTATTTTAAGAAAACTGAAACCCTAACTAATTTAACCAATTGACTCAAAAACTAACTCCAAATGTTATCATGGATATCTGTGGCTCTAGTGGGGATGTTGCACCCTTATGGTGCAGTAAAGAACCAGCAGACTAGTTTCCTGACCATTGGGTTGATCCTAATTTGAAAACTGAAAAGCACATTGTAAACCAACTAGAAACCAATTACTACTATTGCAATGTGATATCAAACTATTGTACAAACTAAAACTGACAACTGCAAAATGTAGCCTAAAGTTGAAGGAAATTATTGTCCAACAAGCTTATTTATGTACCAATAATCCTACTCTAACATCTAGAAATCCACCTCCTTAATTCAAGCAATGTGAAACCTCCAGTATAACCAATCAAAAAGTTGATCCAACACCAGGGCTCCTTGACTATTCTTAAGTGGACCATCTATTGGCAACTCAAAATAAAAACTGATTCCATAACCTAAACTTATAAATGAAAGAAACTCCACCTTGATTGATGACTGGAATAGACTTACCAAATGATCTTGATAACCATGAAAAATCACCTCTTATTGATGGGTAAAACCATGAGGGTTGAATTCATTCATAACTGGTGGCTTCTTTTGTCCTATGCCTTCAATTCCAAAAACATCATCAAATAAAAAGACAACAATAGATTTGTCTTCTCTTTCATGTAAATCAAAAAAACAATCCCGCGCATCCCTAAACATCTTCAAACATGACATCAATAGTGTGTGTATCAAAACCAATCGTTTTCTTATTAAACAAATCAGATATAACCTTTGGTATTTTTGCTTGAGGAATGTCATCTTGAGTCTGAAACTAACATCTCCTATACAAACAACTTTATGCATATCATCCATGTCATTTTGATGATTCTCAAATAGAATAGGTAAAACCTGTATATTCAACTCTTCATGTAACTTAGGTTTACCTAAAAGTGAACTTTCATGCACTTTAACCAAGACAACATCATTATGATTTTCAACAGAAAAGTTCTTGTCGAGGTGGACAACTTTCATCACATGTTACGTCATTGCTCAGAATTTTCAAGCATGTATTTTCAACAACCTGATCTTGAGGAGTTTATTCTTGACATAGAACCTCAAAAAAGGAATGGGATGAAAACAATTTGAATGATTTGGTTCATACCTTTGACTACATATAGATTGACAAGGTTGTAAATCCTCATGGATTTCATGTTCTATGACTTGATTGTCAAATTGTTGATCCATTTCATCTTCAACTAAAGAAGAGACATCTACTTGTTGGAAAACTTCTTGATCATCATGACAACTAGGTTGAGAAGAAAATTCATAAAGTGCCTCTAATATCTCCTCATCATCCATACATTCTACATCATCATCAATACTTTCAAGATATTGAATGAAACCTTTCCAAAAATTACAACAATCTTGAAATAGTGTTGATGAAGGATGAGACTTCCCATATTGTCCAAACAATATTCTATGGAAATCTTTAAGAGAACACAAGCTTCCTGATTGCAACCCTTCATACCATACTCTAGCTTTGTCTTCTAGGGTAGCCATAAACTTCTTCATGAGACAATCCTTAGGAAACTCAACTTGCAGTCTACATACATGTAAATACAATTTAACTAAATACAGACCAACATCATCTTTCTTTTCATCTTTGAACATGGGAAGATGGGTTGACCAATCAACAAAAGGCATAGGATTTGGAAAACCATAGATGTGAGACCAATCCATAGGAGCATACATGGCATTTCTTCTTGTAATATAACTCATATTGGAACTTCTTCAAGCTATTGATCTTCAAGCAATGGAGTCACTATGAAGCTTTGATCTTCTGTATCTTTTGAGATTGGAGTCGCTAGGGTAATATCACAACCTTTAGAAAACTCTGATTTCCTATTACCCTCAAGAATCAGAATGAAGAGACTCAAAGAAAATCTAGGAAATGGAGCTTTTCGGCTCTCGGTAGATGCACCAAAATGTTACCACTAGGCTAGACAGGTTTGGTTGTGTCAATCTCCAACCAAGTGTAACTATTTCAAACCACTTGTAGCTAGAAGTTAACCCTTCTAGCACGAGAGAGATATCTCAAGGAAAACTAGATAATATTCTAAATAAAACTCAATTTCAGATGGCTAACTCTGCATTTTCATGTGATTTTGCAGGTGAAAGAATGTGAGGGAAACCACCATTGGGAATGGAGTCAATTAAGGAAAATAAATTACAAACAAAATTGTTTTCATGGAAGCTAAGGGATTTTTTACTTTAAACTAGCGTGAAGTAAACATTCATAGTAAAATAGAGCAAATTGAAGGAAATTGGAGCAATATAACATTAAATTACAAGTAATCAAATAAGCTATGAAAACAGATAACAACATGAAAGCATAATAGGATGGAACTGAAACCAAAGTGAATCTCAATTTAAAACAAAGTATTGTTGCAAGTGGTATTTCTTATTAACTGAAAAATATACAAAAGTTGTCTTCTCACATCATCGATCCCCCTTTTCCAAGTGAAAAAGTTCTACATATATAGTGTGAGGTCTCCATTTAATAATCTTCCACCTGAGCTAGAATCGATGCATAGCTAAGAGACCTAATTATATTTGACTAACAAAACATTGAACCTTTATAAGGATATTTATGTTTTAACAGAGTTTGAATACAAATAGGAGTCTCCTATCATCTATGAGCTCAAAAAAATTTGTTGTTGAATCTTATCGAATCCAACCAAATGTTGAGTGTACTAGACTATTGATGTGCTTTTGACATGTTGATGCTAACATGGTTGACTTTGCTGACATGGACCCCACCAAGTCAAATTTCAAAATCCCCGCAACAACTCTGGCTAGGAAACATTCGATAAAATAGGCTTCAAAGATAAGTGTGTATTCTCAAAACCCTGATATATGTGTAAAAACTGAGAGACATTTTGTAGATGAGCCCATGTTGAACAAAAACCTCCTTCAGATTTCCAAAATTCCGTAGCATTGAATCATAAATTGAGCTTTATGTTGACTACTAAAACAGTCATTTCCAAAAATTTCGTAGCAAAACATTTGTAGCAAATTCAAAAAACACCTCTCTCCTACCTCTCTGTAAATTCTACAATTTATTCAAGTTCTTAGGTCTTCCTTGATATTTGTAAGCAAAATAAATGCATTTATAACCCCCTTTTATGTGTTTTTAGCTTGTCTTATCCTCCATGAAAAGCTATAGCAGTTTCGTAGCAAAAAATTTTGGTAGCAACTTCAAAAAACGACCTTATGCTACCTTTTTTCTCTCTCTGCTAGTTCTGAGGTCTTCTTTGATGTTTCTAGGCTAAACATATGCCTTTAGAACTTTCTTTGCTGAATTTTAGACCATCCTTAACCTCCATGGAAATCTACTACAGCTTCGTAGAAAATTCTCAACTTCATTATGGGGAGTTGCTATGAAAGTTCAAAATTCTGAGTTTTTCAACAAACAAAAAAAAATATTCTTAATGTCTCCTTATTACTCCTAATACCATGTTTGACTATATATAAGGTTAAGTTTATTGGTTTAAGAATAGTGAAGACAAAATTGAGAATTTTACCATATCATTGAGTAGCATCTACTTGTGCTTGCAAATCTTTGACTTGAGTTTGCAACTTCCTTTTGTCATCTTGTAGCCACTTTTTCCTTCTATACATATGCTTCATCATCTTTTGCAGTGGTATAATTATCTATCTTTTCCTAGCCTTTTATGTAATTTCCTCATTGAAGTCTAGCTGCTCCAACACCTGCTTCTTCATTTCTTCAACTTCCAATTTGGCCTCTATTAGCTCTTCTGATGAATTTTCATTTGTGGGATGGCTGCAACATGTAGGAGCTTCTTCTTTCCACCTAAAATTTCTCCTTAGAATAGCTAGACCTCCCTGTGACAGCAAAACCAATTCAAAGTGAAAAGAAAACGATGGAGAATGTTTTGCAATGTGAACATTTTGGGGATAAAAATAAAAAAGGTGAACTCTGACACGTAATGATACTCCATCGTGACTCAGACCCATGATTTATTTTTAACCGTTACTAATCAGCAGGGTTTCAGGTTTCGTAGCAAAACAAGTGGCAGATGTGATAGATTTGCTACAAAAGTTTCAGGCACTTTCATAGAAAATATTATGCTTTTGTAACTGAAATTGCTACGAATTTGGACAAAACTTCCTTATTGGCTAAATGAAAATTATGAACAAGTGAGACTGACAGAAAATATGATTTAGAGCCTGACTCATATTGTAGACCTCACTTAGGCTCGTGTTGACTCTACACAATGACTAGGTGACCAAATAGACTTTTTTATACATGAATTTTTTTTAAGAAAACTAAAAACCCTAACTAATTTAACCAGTTGACTCAAAAACTAACTCCAAGGGTTATCATGGATAACAAATTCCATCCCAAAATCACTAGGCTCAATGGAGAGAAAATTCACCTCTTGGCTTTACCGTATATCCCACCATTCACTGGCGAGGATTTCTAGGCCCACCAAGGCATCCAATCTAGATTTACTGCAACCCATAGTTGGATTCAGGGGTTACTAGTTCAGTGGCTTCATGCATCCTCGGTCCAGTTCAAGGACCACTACACCATGTGTTTGTTAATTCGGAGATCCACCTTACTCATCTTCAAATCCAATTCGACCATCCCGCATAAATTGAATGGGAGAACCCATCTCATCAAGCTATTAGGACCCTATATTAGGTTGGGCAGACCTACCTATCGTTTGGTTAATGGTTTTTGCACATGGTTTTGGACGCGATAGTTTTGGGTCCATGGTTTTGGACACAATGGTTTTTGGTCCATGGTATTGGATGCTTTGGCATGTATAAATATGTATTGCAACATTAAAAGGAACATAATGAAAAATCAATATGGTAGTCCCGGTTTTGTGATCCAGAGGAAAATCTCTGTGTATATGTGTTTTATGTGTTATGCTCTTGCATTTTTTATTTTCTATTCTTAGAATTCATATGTAGGTAATTTATGTATGGCGGTTAAAACCTACATTTGGAATCAGAGCTATTTTGGCTTCAAGGGAATGCCTTTATTGCTAAGGGGTTTCACTTGGGCCTGTGGTAGACCCTGTTCAGTGGGAGATCTGCAGGATCGATTCTAGTGGTGAAAGAAGATGGCATGCAGTGGAAAGATAGATATCGAGAAATTTAATGGTCATAGTTTTGAGTTATGGAAACTCAAGATGGAGGATCTGTTGGTGGACAAAGATCAATGGATCATGGTAGATCCAAGTACTGAACCAACGGGAGTGTTCGATGAAGAATGGGAGAAGTTGTATCGAAAGGCAAAGAACACGATATGATTGTGTGTCTCAGATTCAGTATTTCTGAATGTATCAAGGGAAGCTACGGCGAAGGCTTTGTGGAACAAGTTAGGGACTCTGTACCAATCTATGTCTTTGGTAAATAAAATGTTCCTACAAAAAAATTTGTATAACCTAAGGATGAAAGATGGAGACTCGATGAGAGAACATCTGAATGCATTTAATACTATGGTAAGACATTTATTATCTGTTGATATTAAAATTTCATATGAAGATAAGTGCATCAGTTTGTTGTGTTCTCTACCAAATTCGTGGGATATTCTAGTTATTGCAATAGGTAGCAATGCAACTGCCTTGTATTTTGATGAAATAATCTCATCCTTGTTGATGGAGGAGATGAGACATAAAAATATGGAGAGACAGAATGGTGATACCTTGTCTATACGAGGATGGTCCCAGAACAGAAACAAAAATAAGTCATCGAGTGGGAGATCTAAATCTAGAGGGAGTTCTAAATCTCCAGGAAAACCTATAAAGGTGGTTTGTTGGAAATGCGAAAAGGAAGGGCACTACAAAAGGGACTGTAAATCTAAAGCTCCTGACAAAGGAAAGGGATCTGATGATGCTCCTTCTGTAGAGGCAAAAACCACCTCAGATGAAGGTGGGGATGTGTACTTGCCTTCTTCAAGTACACATGTAGACATGAGGCATGGTTGATTGACTCAGGTGCATCCTTTCACTTCACTCCCCATAGAGAGTGGTTCTGCGAGTATGAGAAATATGATGGTGGTGATGTTTTCTTGGGGGATGACAGGAAGGCTAGAATCATTGGTCATGGAAAAGTAAAGTTGAAGTTGCAAGGTGGAAGGGTTAGAACACTTCC
>APFE031088049.1:27917-45408 GCA_000404065.3 Pinus taeda | reverse complement strand
GTTGTATCAAAAAATTGATTCATTTATACTAGGACTTGGCTTCACCAGAAGCAAAGCATATCACTGTGTGTATTTTAAATTAATTGGTGACCGTGTTATTTATCTAGTCTTTTATGTGGATGATATGTTGTTGGTTGGAAATGACAAAGAAATTATCCAGGATTTGAAGACCCAATTGTCCTCCAAATTCGATATGAAAGATGTTGGTGTTGCAAGCTATATTTTTGGCATGGAAATTAAACAAGAATAGGCAAAGAGAAATCTCTAGTTAAACAAGAGGAGTATGTCGAGACAATATTGTAGAGGTTTAATATCCAGAATAGTAATCCATTGAAGGTTCATATTCTTGTAGGTGTAAATTTATATGTTGAATAGTGTCCTAAGACACAAGAAGAGGAAGAGGACATGTCCCGTGTTCCATGTGAAAGTGCAGTCAGTAGATTGATGTATGTAATGGTCTATACTAGACTAGACATTGCACATGCAGTGGGAGTATTGAGTAGGTTTATGTCAAAACCAGGAAAGGAGAATTGGACAATAGTGAAGCAAGTTTTCAAGTATTTGTGTGGCACTAGTGATTATGGTTTGTGCTACCAAGGAAGACTAGGATTTGACATAGCTTTGTACATTTGTGGCTTTGTTGATGCAGATTAGACTGGAGATCTAGATCAGAGAAAATCTACAAGTGCATATGTGTTTAACCTATTTTGAGGTGCAGTCAATTGGATGAGTAAGAGACAATCTGTAGTGGCCCTTTCGACTATAGAGGCGGAATACATGGCAACCACTCATGTAACCAAGGGAGCAGTTTAGTTGCAGAGATTATGTTCAAGTATGGGGTTAGTACAACGAGCTATAAGGATAGACTGTGATAGCCAAATTTCATTTTTCTTAGCAAAGAACCCTACTTATCATTCAAAGACAAATCACATTGATATTTAGTATCACTTTGTGAGGAATATGGTTGAGGACAAAAAGGTGTTGCTAGTAAAGGTGGAGACTTTGAAGAATACTGAAAATGCATTGACAAAGTCTATGAGCACTATGAAGTTTCCTTGGTGTAGAGAAACAATGGGCATTGCAGGGCTAGACCAATGACTAACCTCTCATGTGGTCCCTTGTGAGAAGGAAACAACAAGTGGGAGAATGTTGGGGTGTGTTATACTCTTTCCACGACTACCCCACACATGGGGGGGTCACAAGGGGGGCGTTATCCCCCTATACATTTTGTCAGACACAACAAGGGGGGAGGTTTCCCCCCTTGTTGGCAGGTTTGCAGGGGGGCGGTAGTCCCCATGTCGGGGGGTTTGCAGGGGGGCTACCGAGTCCAAGGCAGCACCCCAGGAAAAAAAAATGGACACTATATTAGGTGGGCAGTCCTACCCATGGTTTTTTCCATGGATTTTGCACATGGTTTTGGGCATGATGGTTTTTTGTCCATGGTATTTTATATATTTGGTTAAGGGAACTACAGTTTTGTTCTAATCTAGGGTTTATGGATGCTTCGGCATGTATATATATGTATTGTAACATTGAAAGGAATATAATGAAAAATCAATATGGTAGTCCTGGTTTTGAGATCCAGGGGAAAATCTATATGAATATATGTTTTATGTTTTATGTTTTATGTTTTATGTTTTATGTTTTATGCTCTTTCCATTGTTTATTTTGTGTTTTTTAGAATTTGTATGTAGGTAATTTATGTACAGATTAAAACCTACATTCTTTTCATAAATAATTGTGCCAAAAATGCCATTTTTTCTTTCCAAAGACTTATCCATTTCCTTTTCCAATTTTCTTAGCCATAAACAACGAAATGAACACCCCCTAGGATATCTTGCCCAACATTTAGCTCGAAATAAGTGTCTCATTTATCTGTGGTTATCGTTTTAACTTTTATTACATGAAATTTTCACCAAGGTTGTTACATGAACAATTCTCTTGGAATGGTCCCATAGAGAATGATTTCCTCCTTGACTAATTTAATAGAAAGCCAAGGAACTCCTTAAAAACACTTCCTCTTGTAGTTTGTTGGGAAATATGTCTAGAGCAAAATTCTCCCATATTTGAGGATCAAGGGAACTCTTATATCAGGATGGTATGCAATAATTTAGCTCTCCTAAACTCTTTACCAAAAAATCTTCAATCTCTCATGAATAATAAACACTCTGAAACCATTATTCATAAGGATAAATTGTGGGCCATTTTTTATGACGCCACTAGCACAGCACCCTTCCCTTTTGGGGGGCTGGTGGAAAAATATACATCTCCAAGAATAATTTCTTATCCTTTGCATGTTGTATTGGATCCGCTACAAATAACTTTGTTTAATTATTTTCTCTCAAACTTCTCCTCCAATTATAAAAAAATTTTATCATGAGTGAGATGAATATTTATGGTGACTCTCTAAATGTGATCAGTTAGATGAATGGGAAATTGAAGCTAAAAAATCATGTATCTAGGGAATGAAATCAAGAATTCAACCTCCTTTGAAAAAGAGGATTGGCGCTAGCTAAGGGCCAGTGGGAAATTAATAAAAACAAGGAAGGCATGCTCAACCTTCTCCAACTCTGCCCATAGGAATAATTTCTCCTTGTGCCAATAGTGCCCCACTATTTTGATATGTACCTTGGCGGTTCCTTTCTAGGATGGACTTTTTTTGGCAAATTATACATATTTGAGAGAGGTTGTCTACATTTTGACAAAATGATTATTTTCTCTGTTTTTTGGGGTACATCATTATTTATCACACATAGTACTCTAGGATCTCTTTGTTTTTCTTTTGAGGTCTAGAGGCAGCTCGGGATACATATTAGACTTATATTCGAGCCATGTCTAGTTGAAAAATAGTTTATTTTTCAACTGGATAAAATCAAATTGGGTGATGGATTTAATGAAATAATAAACTCATATTTTTAGATACAATTTTTATATGTATATGCTCTATAATGGATATCTTTCAACTATAGGGGCATGTCTTGCTTGTCCAAAAAGTTAAACCTAAGAAGACTGGTTCAGGAGGAGAACCTGAATATTTTTTTCTTCAGGAAAAAATAGGAGTAGGTGATACCATCTCCCAGGCGTTGGAATCCCTTTTTATAGGCCAGTTTTTTACAGGCGTGGCTTTATGGGGCAGACCAGAGGGCCTCGCAATGGGATTTAATAAAAAAACCATCAAAGTAAATGGTTCCTGGGGGGAGGATTTGATTCTGGGGGAAGATATTTTCTCCTCTGAACTAGGGCTGGATTTCAAGGCAGTTAATGTTTATGGCCCTTGTCATGAGAGTTCCCCTTTTGGAATCAACTAATGGGTAAATATTACATGAAAGTTGACAATCTAGTGATTAGGGGGAGGGGGCCTCAATTTCACTATTCGGGCCTCTGAAACATGGTGTCCTAAAGAGAGGGTTGATTCTATCTCTAATTTTTTAACTCATTTTCTTGTTGGATGTAAAATTATCAACGTGAACCTAATAAAAAGTAATCTTACATGGAGGAACTAGCATTCAGATGAATAAAGGGTAGCAAAAAATCTGGATCACTTTCTAATGGAAAATTCCTTAACATAGAAGATTCCCTTGTTTAGGAAATGGATTGGTTCGAGTGGTGAATCAGATCATCACCTTATTTTTATAGAGTTGAAAGGGGCCTAAATAAACTTGGAATTTTGTTTAAATTTAATGCATCTTGGCTTAAAGAGAAGGAATTTCTCGAGATGGTCTCAAAGAACTAGGTTTTGTATAACCCTAGCTAAGACTCTTTTATAGTTGTTTAATTTGCAGAAAAATTAAAAAGCCTTAAAAAAAACTGTAGTACAATGGTCTATCCAAAGAAATTTTTGAAAGAAGATGAAGAGCTTAAATCTATTCAAGATAAATTGGGGAGACTTGAGGAGCCGGAAGTGCATGGGTATGTGTTTGAGGACTCCAAACAAAGAATCTTTCAACTTGAGGCCTTGAAAATAAGGACCTTGGAATAAAAAGAGGGGCAATGGAGACTGAAAAGGAGAGCATTTTGGTTGCAGAGTCATGACGAGAATATGAATTTTTTTCAAAACTATGCAAAAGGGAAAAAAGCAACCAATATTGTTTGGGCAGTAAATGATCCAAAGGGTGGGAGTGCTACTTCATTTGAGGAATAATCCAAATTTGGGAAAATGCCCTTCAGTAATTTATGTAAATCTATGTTGGAAGCATCGATCATAGAAGTTATATAATTATCACGGGTTTTCCCCTGCTTCTCAAATGATGAAGAAAACCAGAGATTAATGGAACAAGTGACTAGGGGAGACTTGCAAAGGGTCCTTCACAGCTTCCAAAAGGACAAGAATGATAGGCTTGATGGCTGGACAGTTGGATTCTTCCTAAATTTATATGATACTCTAGGGGAGGACTTGTTGAGAGTAGTGGAGGACTCTAGACAAAATAGAAGAGTGTTGGTTTCTTTTAATTCCACTTTTATTTCTCTTATTCAAAAAAAGGATGTCCCCCAATCCCTCGCTGATTGTTTTCCTATCTCCCTTTGTAATTGTGTTTATAAGGTGATACCGAATATTATTGAAAATAAAATCAAATCAATTCTCTCAAAAAACATTTCAATGGAGCATTTTTCCTTACTAGAAGTACGTCAAATACATGAGGCTATAAGGGTGTCTCAAGAGGGCTTGCATAGCTTTCAAAAAAAAAAAAAGTTACGATGTTAAGGATTGACCTGTCAAAAGCATAAGATCGGGTTAGTTGGTTATATATTTGGTTGATTCTTACACGTCTTGGGTTTGACATGCTCTTTATCAACTAGATCATGAGTTACCTAACGTTGGTTTCATTTGTTGTTTTCATCAATGGCTTGGCATCAGCTTTCTTTCATGCATAACATGGACTTCAACAAGGTTTTCCACTATCTCCCTTATTGTTCCTTTTGGTAACAGAAGGATTTATCCGGCTGATTTTAGAAGCCAAAATAAGGGGTGATTTGAAGGGGATATGTGTGGCTAAAGATATAATTATTATCCACTTACTATTTGTGGGTGATATTCTTTTATTTTGTTATCAGTCCAGTCGATAAATCAGCGCCATCAATCCTTCCCTACAACTTTTGTAGAAAGTGTCAGGTATGTAAGTGAATGTTCATAAATATATTATTTCCCCCCTTTTAGTAATTGTGGGTGAATCCATAAATGCACAAACACGATTTAATTTTCATATAACTATTTTCGTTGAAGGGTTGAAGTACTTGGCTTAAACCTCAAGCCAAACGACTACAAAAAAGTAGATTAGCAATGCCTCATTGAAAAAATTGAAAAGAGGCTAAAGGTGTGGAGTTTTCAGTGGTTGTCAAGAGCTAGTAGGTTGGTACTTATAAAAAAAAAATTGGAGGTCATCCCTATATATTGGATGTCCTTATCATGGATCCCCAAAGGTTTCTTGATATTATCTGCGAGTTGTGCTATAGATTTTTATGGGCTAGTTAAAAAGAGGAATTCATCCTTCCATGGGTCAGATGGGACAAAATCATAGTGCCAAAGTCCTAGGGGGGTTGGGGCATAAAAATAATTCCTTTATTTATGAAGGAATTTGCAACTAAAGTGGGGTGGAGACTACTCTCCACCAATAGTCTCCATACCTTGGTGGTGCACAAGACATATATCTATCCACTTTCTATTATTGACTGGATCATATCCCCTAACAAGAAAATTTATAATGCTTTACTAATATGGAAGGAATATTTAGGTTCCTTCTTTGTAATTGAAAGTGGACTTACGCGGAAGCTAGGAAACGGAGAAAAAGTGAGGATTAGCGAAGACCCCTCAGTGAGATGTGGGGAAAGTTTTCATTGTAGGCCGAATTGGTAATGTTCTTAAAAGAAAATGGTAAGGTTACCCTGAATCAAGTGCATTAGAGAAATTTTGAGGTTTAAAATGGGTCTGCTAAGGAATATTATAAATAATAGTATAACTAATCAAATAAGATTAGATTACCTCATCAAGTTTTGGAGGGAAAAAAAAAAAAAAAAAACTACTTTTTCAACTGTATTTTCAACTTATCTCCCTATGATTTTACTCAAATTACAAGTAGGAGCACACCTTGGATGCATAATTTAATTTTGCATCCACGGAGTACCCATTTTGCATACTTTTGATGGACCCTACTACATGAAAAATGTGAAATGCATGAAAAAATGTGACTACAAGCATGTTTTTTCATGTATTTAACATTTTTAGTATAGTAGGGTCCATTGAAAGTATGCAAAATGGGTACTCCTTGGATACAAAATTAAATTATGCATCCAATGAGTGCTCTTGCTCAAAATTTGAGTAAAATCATAGGAAGATAAGTTGTAAAAAAAAAAAAAAAAATTATATATATATATATATTTATTATATATATATATATATTATATATATATATTATATATAATATATATATATATTATATATATATTTTCTTTTTTTTTTTTTCATTTTTCTTTTTTCTTTTTTCTTTTTTCTTTTTTCCTTTTTTTTATGAATCATCCCCCATGGTTGACATCATCATATTAAATCCTATTGGTTCTAATAAAGTTAATTTTTGTTGTACATTTTTGTTTTGAGTCCCATTTTTTACCTAAAAAATCTCTAATGGGCAGATGACACTCGATCCATGATATGGGCCCAAGGATGGGCTTATGGTAATCAACTAAATCTTCGTGTTGCTTTCATAGGAATTTGGTAGAACTATGCTACTTCCTTAAAAATTGTCACATATAAAAAGATGAGATTGAGAGGATTCATTGTGTTGGGTACATTCTTCATTTTGGGAATATACACCCAAAAAAAATTACTTGCACCTAATCCTTGTAGATATACAGAGGCCCAAACCTAGTGGTCGAAGAGATTGTGGAAATTAAAGTGTCTGGCAAAGGTCTAAGTATTCATGTGGTGCCATCTTGAAAACAAAATTTCCCAATTGGGATAATATTTGAGAGAAGTGGAAGGAAGGGCCCAATGGATGTACTTTGTGCAAAAATGTTGAAGAATCAGTAGCACATGTGTTCCTTTCTTTCGCTTTTACATTGAAAATATAGGTTGTTTGCAAACAATTAACTAGCATAAGGATTGTATGGATTGAAGAATCTTTTATAGAGGCATGGTAGTCTTGGTGGGAGATGATAAGCTAAAAGAAGTACATAAACATTCATCTTCTCGTCTATTGCGGTGTGTGTCTTGTAAGAAACAAACACATCTTCTTGGATACGCCTTCATCAATGGATAGAGTGGTAGCACTGGTCATAGCCACGTTCTCTCTACTTCCTACGTTGGACTCAACGCATGCCCATCACATTATCATAGAAATTGACACCTCTTCTCCATGGGCCTACAGGAGCATCACTTTTTCAAAATGTAGCTTAGTTTTGGCAGAGGATCAAATAAGTATGTTGAGTTACTTACCTTAAAATTTCTCTTATGTTTGTCATTGAAAAGGGATGCCATACACTTCAAGAAAATAGCATCAAGAAGGGTATTTGTGAAATTTTTTTAGAGCAAGCCCTGTAATCATAATATTCAAAAATGTAATTAGCATCTAAAATATTATTAACTAACAAAATAATAGAACTTTCATTCACGGTCTATTAAGTAAGTTGTTAAAACATTATGAAGAACATAATAGAGCATTTTTAGTACGTGAAGGACAATCAAAGTAATTTTTGCCCTGATGGGCCCTAACCCAAGTTCAATGTTATCTACGCCAACCAAAAAAACCCTAACTGTTGTCCCTTTCGGCAACAACCTATGTAGTGCAACCTATAGTCTCACCCAAATCAGTATTGGGGGATGAAAGAACCAGGTTTCTTCATCCAAAGTTCAATGTGATAGGTTCCTGTGGTTCCTAGGGCTTAGATCTATCTTCATGAACCCTAAATCTTCTGAAATAGATGATTACAGTAAATTAATGTAAACGACTTTTATATCTTCGTGAAGGTTCTTAATTATTCATAACATGCATGAATATTACTAATCTACTACTTTTGCGCACAAGATGAGCATTAATTCATATAAAGATTAACATGGAGCGAAATAATAAACACTTGAAGAAATAAGAAATAACACACATATGCATCAGAATTGGCTCAAAACTGTCTTTATTAAGTATGATCGTTCAAGTACAGACTTCTTTTCCCTACACTCTCAGCTGCAGGGGCTCACTCCCTTGGCCTGCAGACTTACCAAGGTCTCCACGCACTCAGTTGCAGGAGCCTTCCCCTTCGCATAAGTACAGGAAAGAGACCTTTCCAGCCTTAGCTTCTTGCCCAAAACAATGATCTTCTTTCTTAGTTACTTTTATAGACTTGTTATGACTCATATATATATATAGAATTTCGCCTACAATACCATGGTCTGTGGACCATGGGCGGGTCTCAAAACCTTCCTATCACTTACCCACCTAAGGGACTAAATCCCTTTTGACTCATACTATCTTCGTGCTCTGCTTCCACATTTCGCGGAGACTTTACAGTTGGGTTGTGTTATATTCTTTCCACGACTAGCCCACGTAGTAAACCGAGGGGTTAGAAGGGGGCCACAGCCCCCCCTTCGTTGCATCGATTGCGTAGCAAGGGGAGTCACAGGGGGTTTGAGAGGTGTAGGTAACCACACTTTATGGGGTCTAGGGCAATACCCCGGAAAATTTTGGTTTTGGACCCTATGTTAGGTTGGGCGGACCTACCTATGGTTTTGTGCATGATTTTCACACATGGTTTTGGACGTGATAGTTTTCAGTCCATGGTTTCTTGGACGCAATGGTTTTTGGTCCATGATATTGGATGCTTCGGCATGTATAAATATATATTGTAACATTGAAAGGAATATAATGAAAAATCAAGCTAGTAGTCTCGATTTTGGGATACAGGGAAAAATCTCTATGTATATGTGTTTTATGTGTTATGTTCTCGCATTGTTTATTTTCTATGTTTTAGAACTCGTATGTAGGTAATTTCCATATGGGGTTAAAACCTACATTTGGTATTAGAGCTATTTTGGCTTCAAGGGGACGCCTTTGTTTCTGAGGGGTTTCACTCGGGCCTGCGGTAGACATTGTTCAGTGGGAGATCTGTGAGATCGATTCTAGTGGTGAAAGAAGATGGCGAGCAGTCGAAAGATAGAGATCGAGAAATTTAATGGTCAGAGTTTTGAGTTATGGAAACTCAAGATGGAGGATCTATTGGTGGATAAAGATCAGTGGATCGCGATAAATCCAGGTACTAAACCAATGGGAGTGCCCGATGAAGAATGGAAGAAGTTGGATCAAAAGGAAAATAGCACAATATGATTGTGTGTCTCATATTCAATATTGCTAAATGTATCAGGGGAAGCTATGGCGCAGGCTTTGTGGGACAAGTTAGGGACTTTGTACCAATCTAAGTCTCTGGTGAATAAACTGCTCCTACGGAAAAAGTTGTATAACCTAAGGATAAAAGATGGAGACTCGGTGACAGAGCATCTGAACGCATTTAATACTATGGTAAGTCCGTTAGTGTCTGATGATATTAAAATTCCAGATGAATATAAGTGCATTAGTTTGTTGTGTTGTCTACCAGATTTGTGGGATAGTCTGGTTGTTGCAATAGGTAGCAATGCAACTACCTTGTAGTTTGATGAAATAATCTCATCCTTGCTGATGGAGGAGATGAGAGGGAAAAATATGGAGAGCAAGAATGGTGATGCCTTGTCTATATGAGGGCGGTCCCATAATAGAAACAAAAATAAGTCATCGATTGGGAGATCTAAATCTCAAGGAAAACCTATAAAGGTGGTGTGCTGGAAATGTAGAAAGGAAGGGCACTACAAAAAGGACTGTAAATCTAAAGCTCTTGGTAAAGGAAAGGGATCTGATGATGCTCCTTATGTAGAGGTGAAAACCACCTCAAATGAAGGTGGGGATGTGTACTTGCCTTCTTCAAGTACACATGTAGATCATGAGGCATGGTTGATTGACTCACAAGCATCCTTTCACTTCACTCCCCATAGAGAGTGGTTCTGCGAGTATGAGAAATACAATGGTGGTGATGTCTTCTTAGGGGATGATAGGAAGGCTAGAATCATTGGTCGCAGAAAAATAAAGTTGAAGTTGCAAGGTGGAAGGGCTAGAACACTTCTGGGTGTTCTGCATATTCCTACATTAGCCAAAAATCTAATTTTTGTAAGAAAGTTGGATGATGCAAGTGTAAAAAGAGTGTTCGAGAAGGATACCTTCAAGGTGGTTCAGGGGCCACTGGTATTGATGCGGGGAGTTCAAATTGGAACTATATACAAGTTGCAAGGTAGCACTGTTGTTGATGGGTGCAACAGTTCTGTGGTTCCTGAAAGTGAAGTAGAAAATCTAGTGGTCTCTGGAGAGAAGACCATGTTGTGGCATCAAAGGCTTAGACATATTGGAGAGAAGCGTCTTCCAATACTTCATGGTAAATTTATGGTAGAAGGTATGAGTAATAGCTCTCTAGATTTTGATTTCTGTCAAAATTGTGTATATGGGATGCAGAATCGGGTGAGTTTCCCCTCTGGTGGTAAGAGGGCGAAACATATATTAGAGCTTGTGCATATTGATGTGTTTGGACCTATGAAGGTTCCATCACTAGGTAAGTTTGTGTACTATGTATCATTTATAGATGACTTCTCAAGGAATACATGGATATATTTCCTTAAGAAGAAATCTAAAATCTTTGACAAGTTTAAAGAATTCAAGGATCTGGTGGAAAACCAGACAGAGAAGAAGATAAAGGTGCTAAGGACAGATAACAGTGGAGTGTTTGCAGTAAGGAATTTGAAGAATTATGTAAGAAGTGTGGTATAACACAGCAGAAGGCTACTCTATATACACCTCAGCAAAATGGAGTTTCAGAAATAATGAACAAGACGTTGATGGAAAGGGCAAGAAGCATGCTCAGTGGTGTCGATTTAGGACAGGAATTCTGGGTAGAGGTGGTGGAGACAGCATCTTACCTGGTCAATAGATCACCTTCATCAACGTTGGAGGATAAAACTCCATAAGAGGTATGGACCGATAAGAAACCCTCTCTTTCACATCTAAGGGTATTTGGATGTGATGCATATGTACATGTTCCAAAGGATAAATGAACCAAGTTGGATAGTAAATCTGAAAAGTGCATCTTTATTGGGTATAAGGATGGTTTAAAGGGTTATAAGCTTTGGAACCCAGTAATAAGGAAGGTTGTGTACAACCGAGATGTGGTGTTCAGAGAGGTGAAAGATGTTATTAAACATGAAGTCCAACCAAAGGAACCTGAGAAGATAGGGTTTGAGCTAAAGGAGGAAGAATCAGACTCTACAGCAGTGGAGGAATCAGAAGCGAAAGAGCCACAAACTCTAGGTGTAAGAAGATCAGTTCGAGAAAGAAGGCAGCCAGAAAGGTATAGTCCATCTGCTTTCTATTCAAATTTTGCTTTATCTATTACTAATTATGATCCTAGAACTGTGAAGGAAGCAGTGGATTCAGAGGATGGAAAACTCTAGAAAGAGGCCATGGTTGATGAAATGGCATCTTTGCACAAAAATGAGGCTTGGGATCTGGTGGAGTTGCTTGTTGGAAGGAAACCCATTGGCAGCAAATGGGTGTTCAAAAAGAAGACAAATGTAGAAGGAAAAGTGGAGAAATACAAAGCTCGGTTGGTAGCAAAAGGTTATTCCCAGGTGTCGAGAATTGATTTTGGTGATATTATTTCTCCTGTTTCCAAGGTAACTTCTATTAGATTACTTTTATCTATTGTTGCTGCTTTTGATTTTGAGGTAGAACAGATGGATGTGAAGAAATCATTTCTTCACGGGGATCTGGAAGAGGAGATCTATATGAAGAAACCTGAAGGATTTGCGGTGAAAGGTAAGAAAGAACTGATATGCAAGTTAAATAAGTATCTGTATGGGTTAAAACAGTCACCAAGGATGTGGTATCAGAAATTTGATACAATTATACAGGTACTTGGCTTCACCAGAAGCAAAGCAAATCACTGTGTGTATTTTAAATTAATTGGTGACCGTTTCATTTATCTGGTCTTCTATGTGGATGATATGTTTTTGGTTGGAAATGACAAAGAAATTATCTAGGATTTGAAGACCCAATTGTCCTCCAAATTCGACATGAAAGATCTTGGTGCTGCAGACTATATTTTGGGCATGGAAATTAAAAGAGCTTGGGTAAAGAGGAAGCTCTTCTTAAACTAGAGGAAGTATGTCGATACAATCTTACAGGGGTTTAATATGCAGGATAGTAAACTGGTAAAGGTTCCTATTCTTATAGTTGTAAAGTTATTTGCTGAACAGTGTCCCAAGACACAAGAAGAGGAAGAGGACATGTCTCGTGTTCCATATGCAAGTGCAGTTGGTAGCCTGGTATATGCAATGGTATGTACTAGACCAGACATTGCACATGCAATGGCAGTATTGAGCAGGTTTATGTCAAAACCAGGAAAGGAGCATTGGACAGTAGTGAAGCGGTTTTCAGTTATTTATGCGAAACTAGTGATTATGGTTTGTGCTACCAAGGATGACCAAGATTGGACAGAGTGTTGGATATTCGTGGCTTTGTTGATGTAGAATGGGCTAGAGATCTGGATCAGAGAAGATCTACAAGTGGGTATGTGTTTAACCTATTTGGAGGTGCAGTCAATTGAATGAGTAAGAAACAATCTGTAGTGGCACTATCAAATACTAAAGCAAAATGCATGGCAGCCACTCATGCAAGCAAGGAAGTCGTTTGGTTGCAGAGATTGTGTTCAAGTATGGGGTTAGTACAGGGAGCCGTTATTAAGATAGACTTGTGATAGCCAACAGTCGCAATTTTCTTGGCAAAGAACCCTGCATATCATTTCAAAGACCAAAGCACATTGATGTTTAGTATCACTTTGTGAGCGATATGATAGAAGACAAAAAGGTGTTGCTGGTAAAGGTGGACACTTTGAAGAATATTGCAGATGTATTGACAAAATTTGTGAGCTCTGAGAAGTTCTCTTGGTGTAGAGAAACAATGGGCGTTGCAGGGCTAGATAAACGACTAATCTCTCCTGTGGCCCCCTGTGGAAAGAAGACAACAAGTGGGAGAATGTTGGGTTGTGTTATATTCTTTCCACGACTAGCCCACATAGTGAATCAGGGAGTTAGAAGGGGGGTGGAGCCCCCCCTTTGTTGCACCGATTACATAGCAAGGGGAGTCATAGGGAGTTTGAGAGGTGTAGGTAACCCCAGTCTATGGGGTCTGGGGTAGCGCCCCAGAAAATTTTGGTTTTGGACCCTATGTTAGGTTGGGTGGACCTACCTATGGTTTTGTGCATGATTTTCGCACATGGTTTTGGACGCGATGGTTTTCAGTCCATGGTTTTTTGGACGTGATGGTTTTCGTTCCATGGTATTAGATGTTTCAGCATGTATAAATATGTGTTGTAACATTGAAAGGAATGTAATGAAAAATCAAGCTGGTAGTCCCGATTTTGGGATCCAAGGAAAAATATTTTTGTATATGTGTTTTATGTGTAATGCTCTCGCATTGTTTATTTTTTGTGTTTTAGAATTCGTATGCAGGTAATTTTTGTATGGGGTTAAAACCTACATTTACATTTTATACAAAATTTAATCCAAAACCTGACCAAAAAATAACCCTAGTGACCCCATCCCAACAGGCCCACAACACAATTAGGTGACTCATCCTTGAGTCACTCGACTGGTGCTGCAATCTTTTCTTGGAGTTCACAGAATTCCATCTTCATAACCTACAAATTAGTTGTGCCTTGCATAGCTGCCTGTTGTACTTCCTCAACTACCTTCTCTATAGTAGGGCCTTCCACCATGAGGCCCAGTGTTCTCTGCATCTAGTGGATGCCCTTTAATTTGGTTTGAACTGAGAGAGTAAGCTGGTTGGCTTCCTCTATCCAAGGTTGTGTTCTGGCCCTCAAGATAGCCTCTTTCCAGCCTAGCTCCTCAATTTATTTTTTGCAACAACTTCCCTTCCTGTAAGCGTGTGAAGCATTGGACTAGCTCCAAAGTGCGTGCAATCGACCTTATTTCATTAAACTATTGTTGCTTCTCCCTAATATCGGTTTCGATCTTTTGTAGAGTAGGGTCCTCCTGCAGAGATGTCTAGAGTTCCATGGCCTACTCGAATACATTTGTGCAGTCCTTGAATTTTGTGCCTAATGTGGCCATACCCTCCTTAATCGTTGCTCCATGCTACCCCCAAACTTCGGGAAAATTGGTCGGCTGCAACTTACTCTGCAACTCTGAGATCTGCAATTGAAGTTCAAATCGGACTCGGTCGATTTCATCCTTTGATTCCCTTACCAATCTAGCCAACTTTTGAATCTTCTCTACTGACTCTACATTTGCGAGAATGTTGAGATCTAGCAGCATATTACATGCTTGAGTAATTGGTGCTTCTAATTTCTAGGTGTGCATGGCCATTTCTTCCTTCTCTTTCAGTGCCTACACCTTTTCTGTGAAGATCTCCAAGTTGTCGGTTTTAACTTTAGTGATCACCAATAGCGTGTGTTTCTCACTTAGCTCGTCATATACTCCTTGGTGCAGTTCATGGAGGGTCCACATAAGGAGTGTCGTGAGATTGACACCCATATCCTTAAGCTATGACAACTGAGTGTTCACTTCCTCTAACTGGGTGCGTAGGGCCCACTCTGGAAATTGAATGACTCTGAGGTCCAAAGTCTGATCTTTATCTAGAACAATCACACTCGCTTTCTGCAAGCTCATCTGAATTCATCTCGCTTGGCACATGTTCGCTTCCAGTTGCCCCATTTGGATCTATAGATCGTGTAGATCCTTCTACACATTACCCGACGCCTGCTGGTATTGCTGCTCAAACTGCATCCACAGATTTTTTGTGGTGTCGCGGACCTTATCCCTGATTTCATCCAATTCCCCCTTAGTGAGGACCATTGGATTGACATGCGTGTGTCTATCATACTTTTCCTTCTTCCTAGGTCCTGAAGTAGTCTCCTTGGATCTCTTTTTTACTCTAAAGGGGGTGCCCTTCTCCGTGCCCCCGCCTCCATCAACATTGGAATCTTATAGGTCCTCAGTATATTGAGAAGTAGACTCATTAATTTCAATAGTAGTCTCCTTGGCCACCCACTCTTTCTTAGCAATTGCCTTAGCAGTAGCCATCTTGGCAACAGCTTCCTTCTTTTGTTGCACATCTTTCTCTGGAGTTGCAGCCTACTCAGCCTCCTTCTATTTTTGTGCTGCTATGGTCTGTGCTAAGGAACTTTCCCCGGCCTTGCTTGTGCATGCGTCGAGGTCTGATGGGTGTAGCCAATCCCCTGGCCATTTTCCAACAACCTCTTGCACATTTTCCTCACCCACCAAGTAGGATAACTTGTACCATGTCTTCTTTGGATACCATCTCGTGTTGATGGAAACGTTGTGAAAGCATGCCTTGAACTCTACAAAAGGCTCCAATTTTTTAAATAGATTTGGTGACAACCTTGGCCTCTGGTTGATCACCGTGCAGAGATCCATCTTGACCAACACCCAAAATATTTTGGTCTCCATGACTTGCGTTGCATCCTTGGTTGCCCAGAGCGAAGCGAAATTCGCTACCTCCGGAAGGTCTGGGTCTTGTGGAGGAAACTAGCTGTCCTCCAGCATCCTCCATGCCACTAGTACAATCAACAATAATAACCAGGCATAATGGAATGTCTTTCCCTCATCATGAGCTTCACGACAATTGGCCAAAAACTCCTTGCAAAGGTACTGCGCCCAGTCGTACTACAAAACCTTAACACATTGCACAGCTAATGAAATTACCTGCGTCGGAACCTCGTCCACATGAAACTTCCGCATGATCTTTCAAGCCAAGATTTGTGTGGAAAATTTCACCACCTTGTTTATAATAGAGTAGATAGAATATCCGTGTGACTTCTTTACCAAGCCAAACTCACTCTTCATCTAGTCCGTGAGTTGCTTTTCTTTAGTTTTTCCTCCAAATGCCTCTACTATATCCCCCCTTGGTAGGGAAACATAGTGATCCGGTGGATCAGCATATCAGTTATAGGGATGGGTTCTCCCATCTAGAGATACCCATCATGCACTAAGGTGAGGAATTTCCAGATACACATGGTATTGATATTGGTTCTGCTGAAATGCGGCACCCAGAGCATATTCAGTAGGCCTACTTTCTCCACTCCCGTAACCCACCTCATCGACTCTACTCGCATTACTCTGGTTTCTTCATAATAAATTTTCACCAAATATTTATTTGGTGCAAGCTGTAGGAACTTCTCCTGGTCTACCAAGTCCTAAATTGTAGAACTTCCTGCAAATTCTCTACAAATCTACCTTTGAGATATATGTAGAAAATATGACTGTAGATTAACTCGATAATGCAATATACCAAAGCAAAATACAATAATCTACTTCTACTATCAAACTTGCAGAAGCTTAATGATCAATCTGAATCAGAGTTGAACACATATAACCATAAGAAGAATCAATAGACAAGAAACACAAAACATGCTCAGGGGAAAGCCTCAGCTAAAAAACCCCACTATCTGTATTATCATACAAGGTGGAAATATCTCATAGGTACACAAAGCCTTAGCTCTCACAGCTAGACATCTCCCAGTACAATCCTCCTGGATGCTCATAGGCAAACAAAGCTTCTCACAAGCCTTCTCCTCTGCCCTCCAAGCCTCCTATTTCCTTGCGCAGTTTCTCTTGGGTGATCTAGCTGTCACCAAGTGACACTGATCACTCGCACTGATCTTACACCCTGTAAAACTGCACAATCCTCAAGGAACCTTATTCCTTCTGCATGGGTGAGTTTCCTTTATGGGAAAATTCCTCCAACTAATAGTACAATGTCCCTATCATTAATCTCAATTGTGTCTTTGTCTGAATTGACATGCATGAATTATTTATGAGAGAATCCTCAGTTATCTAGAGTACACTAGTTGCTTGCATGCATGCATTAACTAACTGAACTCACTATTAGTTCCTCAAACTGTTTGGAACTAATTTAACTGGACATAACTCAGTTAACTGAGCTAACTAAGTACAACTCAAATACAAATCATCCTTATCTCCTTAACTAAGGGGTAATTTCCTTAATCAAAGGGATAATTGTTGCATGACTTCACAAAAACTTCTAGCTTGAATTTATCCAACTAATTAACTCAAGATGAATTAATTAATTATTTTTCAAGCAGCTGGTGAGACTAAATTCGAATTTTTATTCTCAATTTTAATTCAAGGAAAAATCAAAATTGGAATATTTTGAATGTTAGTTTTAGCATTTCTTGTTGCTATTTTCAACATTCCCTCTCAACAAGAAAGGAATTCAACTCGATCTTGATCCTGAACCTAAATTGGAATGTTCTGCATGCAACACTTCTCTCTAGTGTTGTTGCTCCAGCAACTCCAGAAACAAAAAAACATCCAACCTGAATCAGTATGATGCATCTGTCATCAAAGTCTCTGACTGCTATTGCCTTTGTAAAC
>APFE031088048.1:8458-21683 GCA_000404065.3 Pinus taeda | reverse complement strand
TTACACTGACTGTAGACAACAAAACTCTTGAATAGGACTTAAAACAGTGAGAAAAATCCACAGTCTGAGGGTAAAGTTAACCCTCCCTGACCATCGCACCTATTACATAGTGAACTCAGTATGCAATGCACCTACTGCACTCGGGAAGTGCGATGCATACAGACTGCCTTGAAGGCAGGGTGCGATGGTAGCAGTGCGAGACTTTAAACAAGTTTTCACTCATAGTTTACAATCTAGTTCAGGTGTTTAAGCCGAGTAAGTAAAGATCAATGTATGTAAAACACAGGGGTGATCTAAGAGGTTACTAGAGCCACCACTTAGGGCAATTAGATTGTTTGCAGATCTATTGCTTAATTCATAAACAAAACATAGAGATAGACTGAAGCAGCATTGATCTACTTTGCATTTGTATAAAAAATGCAGTTCGAAGGCTAGCTGGCTTGAATTCAGGCTCCATTTGTAAGTTTATGAAAGAAACAAGGATAGATAGGCTAACAAGTAATCTAGTCGCTCCCTAGCGGAGTCGCCATTTTTTTATCCGGGAATAGTGTCCACTCAGATGTTGCTATTCCCACTAATATGGGTGGCTATCTTAGAAACAAACAATCAAAGTCTACTATTGTTTCCTTTTATGAAAATAGACAAGAGGAGAACCAAGAAGACCAACCTGAGTCTTACGTTTGATTTCCTCTCCTTCTTGATAGAGCTTCACCGCTTCTTCTTTGTCTGCCCAGCTTCAAAAAAACCTGTGGAATCACAGCAACATACTACTATCCAAGAAACAAGGATCTAAATTCATAAATAATACAGGATCATATGTGTATTAACCATATAAATGCATATATAAACAATTACACAAGAATATGGAAGGAAACAAGAATAGCTTTATTAAGATGAAAAGTAGCAAGAGGATTACAACCATTTGCTCTGACCCAGCATCATCCTCTAGCTACGAAGCCCTTATTCACCTCAAGCAAAGCTTAGATCATCCAACACTATGAATGTACACCAGAAAACCAACAACACTTCTCTATAAGATACAAAATTCCAGCCTCATGGATCTCTGTGATGAGGGATCCATATATAGATGATTACAAAGAGGTGAGTCATCTTGTGGGATCTTGATTGGTGTCCTCTCTTTGATAGTTCTTAATTCCACTTGGAGAATGATGATCTCTTACTCATCCTTGGTCGGAAATAGAGAGGAAAGTGTCAGAGGGGAAGCTTTTGGAAGATTCCATGATCTTCCACCTCGCATTTTTGTCCCTGCCATTTGTCCATTCCCGACCATCGCACCCTACAAAGGAGCAAATTAGTATGCATCGCACCTTGTACACTGGGAAGGTGATATGCATCGCACCCTCTGCATTGAGCTTTCAGTATGGTCCAGTTTTGACCATTTATGAACAGTTTTCAGTGGAGAACTTCTGGGAGATGATGTAATTAGTTGACTTTGTTCCTTTAGGCAGTGAAGCAACACTTTTAGGGACTTAGGAGCCCTCAGTTTATGGACATTTATGATTGGGGTTGAAGTGCCCAAAAATGTCTATAACAGGGTCTAAGAAAATAACTTGAGAAGAAAAAATCTCTTAATCTTATATTTGTTAAAGGATCTGAAACTTTAAATGAAATCCTCAAAGTTCACCATTCTCCTCTAATAAAGATAGGTCTTGGATATACTGAAGAATCATCTAAAGCAAAATATCCATCAATCTCCACCAGAAGCTATCTTGATGAAGAAAATACTATTGAATAGTATGTCAATCATCAACAAAGGCCTAAAATTACTCATTAGGTAAATCATACTCAATTTACTCCAAGGATGAATGTCAGTAGAAGCTTCAACCAACAAGTAAACAATGCCAAAAGACTCTATGATCGCAGAAATTTCTTCAATGGACAATGTTTTTCATGTCATAACTTTGGCCATAAGGCTGCTCAATGTGTTGCTTACAAAACCATCATGACTAGAGAAGCACTAAATCAAAGGAGTGTAACAAGAATCAATAAAAGTTCCTATAATAACTTTTCTCCTCTTGAAAATGAAATAGAAAGTTTGATTTGTAACAACTTTGGTCGTGAAGAATTTGAATGTAGGAGCAAATTTCAACCAATACTTTAAAAGCATAAAACATCATTAAATCCCAATATATCGAGAAATAAGGAATATGAATTAGAAAGATGTGGCATAGCTCTATATGCAAAAGGACAAGAAAATCAATGGTACATCGACAACAGATGCTCCAAACACATGACAGGTGATAAAGAGAAACTTCATTCATATAATGCTTTAGAAAAAGAAAGGAATGTCTCATTTGGAAATGACACTCCAGTTGTCATTAAAGGTAAAGGTTTTGTTTTCTTTAAATAAAAGGTTAAAGCTAGAAATGTCATGTATGTAGATGGATTAAAACATAACCTATTGAGTGTCAGTCAAATGTGTGATCATGGAAATGAAGTTGTGTTTCAATCAAATGGATGTGTGGTTCGTGAGCTTGATACAAGAAATACTGTGATCAAAGGCACAAGAACTCCAAATAATCTATACATACTCAAAGGAGGACAAAAGCAATTCTATCTAAGAAAAACATATGAAAATTGGCTATGGCACAGAAGATTAGGACATTAGATATGATTTTTTTCAGATTCAACTGATTTAAGTAAGTCATTCATCTATGACCATTTCCATGAGAGGTAGTCGTAACTGACTAATTTCTCATGATTTTTGAATAGTCCACTTAGCACTCATTGCATCAGGTGATGCTCACAGGGGTGAAGAAGTGGGATTGAAACTAGTGAAAATAAATCACATAGCATCAATCATCACTTCCGGGGCTTGCACCGAGTAACCAAGACTTCCCGGGAGGTCACCCATCCCAGATTGCCTCTAGCTCAAGCGTGCTTAACTTTGGAGTTTTCCCCACAATTAGGCTCACTTAGCTTGCTACCCCATTTGCAAAACTTAGAAAGTATTGAGCCTTATGAACCATTCAAGTAGAGTTCCCTTCACTCTTCTAAATTAAGTATTGGCAGTTTTCATAATGCATTATATTAGATATCATTTTTTTAGGATTCAACTGCATTAAGTAAGTCATTCTTCTATGACCATGTCCATGAGAGGTAGTCGTAACTGACTAATTTCTCATGATTTTTGAATAGTCCACATAGCACTCATTTCATCGGGTGATGCTCACATGGGTGAAGAGTGGGATTGAAACTAGTGAAAATAAATCACATAGCATCAATCATCACTTCCGGGGCTTGCACCCGGTAACCAGGACTTCTCGGGAGGTCACCCATCCCAGATCACCTCCGGCTCAAGTGTGCTTAACTGTGGATTTTTCCCTACAGTCAAGCCCACTTAGCTTGCTACCCCATTTTCCAAACCTTAGCAAGCATTGTGCCTCATGAACCATTCAAGTAGAGTTCCATTCACTCTTTTGAATTAAGTATTGGTGGTTTTCACAGTACATTATATTAGATATCATTTTTTGGGGATTCAACTACGTTAAGTTACTCATTCATCTATGACCATTTTCATGAGAGGTAGTCATAATTGACTAATTTCTCATGATTTTTGAATAGTCCACTTAGCACTCATTGCATCAGGTGATGCTCAGAGGTGAAGAAGTGGGATTGAAACTAGTGAAAATAAATCACATAGTGTCAATCATCACTTTTGGGGCTTGCACTCGGTAACCAGGATTTCCTGGGAGGTCACCCATCCCAAATCACCTTTGGCTTAAGCACGCTTAACTGTGGAGTTTTCCCCATAATCAAGCCCACTTAACTTGCTACCCCATTTGCAAAACCTTACAAGTATTGTTCCTCATGAACCATTCAAGTAGAGTTTCCTTCACTCTTTTGAATTAAGTATTGGGGATTTTCGCAGTGCATTATATTAGATATCATTTATTTTTTGGGATTCAACTGTGTTAAGTAAGTCATTCATCTATGACCATTTCCACAAGAGGTAGTTGTAAATAACTAATTTCTCATGATTTTTTAATAGTCTACTTAGCACTCATTGCATCAGGTGATTCTCACAGGGGTGAATAAGTGGGATTGAGACTGTTGAAAATAAATCACATAGCATCAATCATCACTTCCGGGGCTTGCACCCAGTAACCAGGACTTCTCGAGAGGTCACCCATCCCAGATCACCTCCGGATCAAGTGCACTTAATTGTGAAAATGATATTAGATATCATTTTGTTTGGGATTCAACTGCATTATGTAAGTCATTCATCTATGACCATTTCCATGAGAGGAGATCTAGGATGAGTGACCTCCTGGGAAGTCCTGGTTACCAGGTGCAAGCCCTAGAAATGATTATTGACGCCATGTGATTTATTTTCACTAGTTTCAATTGCACTTCTTCGCCACTGTGAGCATCACCCAATGCAATGAGTGCTAAGTGGGCTATTCAAAAATCATGAGAAATTAGTTAGTTATGACTACCTCTCATGGAAATGATCATAGATGAATGACTTAATTAACACAATTGAATCCCAAAAAAATGATATATAATATAATGCACTGCAAAAATCCCTAATACATATAGATTAGGACATATAAGCTTTTCTCAGATAAGAAAATCATGTAGGCTCAAGGCAGTTTGTGATCTTCCAGATATCAACATCCTAGAAAAAACCATATGAAAACCATGTCAAGTCAGTAAGCAAACCAGATTTCACTTCAGTGAAAAGGAATGATCAACAAGTAAGCCTCTTGAACTCATCCATGTTGATTTATGTGGTCCAACAAGGAAAAAGTCACCTCGTGGAGAAGAATACTTTATTTTATTTATTGATGACTTTTCCAGGATGTGTTGGATAGGTCTACTAAATCATAAAGATGAAGTATTTGAAAAGTTTAAAGCTTTCAAAGCTTTAGTTGAGAATGAATCAAATTGAAAAATCAAATGTCGCATATCTGATCGAGGGGGAGAATTCATATCAGATGAATTATTTAACTTTTGTGAATAACATGGAATAAAAAGGAAATTCTCCATCGCAAGAAATCCTCAGCAAAATGGTGTGGTGGAAAGAATGAACAGAACAATTCAAAAATGGCTTGAGCTATGCTTGATGAATCTGGAGCTCCTGCAACCTTCTGGGCTGAAGTTACATTTGTTGCCGTGACTATTCTTAACAAAGAGAATGTTTGGGTAAATAGCAATCAAACTCCATATGAACTTTGGTATGGTAAGCCTCCTACTGTAAAACTCTTTAGAGTTTTTGGAAGCAAATGTTTCATCAAAAGGACTGATGAAAAAATTGGTAAGTTTGAACCCATAGCAGATGAAGGAATTCTTCTTCATTATTCATCCAGAAGTGAAGGATACAAATTTTATAATAAAAGACTTCAGAAAATTGTTGAAACCATTGATGTTGTAATTGATGAAGCATGCAGAAATCTGGAAGAAATGAAATAAATAGAGGAATATGACAATGAGGAAGACGGGGAATTCTTTCTCACATCAAATCAAAATGATATAGAAGATAAACCAATGAATCACCAAAGGAAGATACAACAGACAGTGAAAAGAATCCATCCACGTATGTTCAAAAGAATCATCCAGAGTCTCAAATTCTAGGAGAAAAAGGGTCTGGAGTACAAACAAGAAAAAATCTTACAGGAACCTCAATTTATGTAGCATTACTATCCTCGATAAGACCTCAGAATGTAAATGAAGCCTGCAAAGATGAATGTTGGGTCAAGGCCATGGATGAAGAACTTGACCAAATTTAAAATAATGGTACTTGGGAGTTAGTTCCTAGAACTCATGATAAAAATGTTGTATGAACAAAATGGATATTTAAGAATAAGTTGAATGAAAATGGAGAAGTTATTACAAACAAGGAAAGACTTGTTTGCAAAGGGTATCCTGAACAAGAAGGTGTAGATTTTGAAGAAATTTTTTCATCTGTTGCCAGACTTGAAGCCATAAGGATGTTTCTTGCTCTTTCAAGTTTTCTAAAATTCAAAGTATATCAAATGGATGTAAAATCAACCTTTGTTAATGGATATTTAGAAGAATAAGTTTATATTGAACAATAAGAAGGATTGATTCTTGGAAATGATGAAAAACTTGTATGCAAGCTCAAAAAGGATCTCTATGGTCTGAAATAGGCTCCAAGGGCTTGGTATTACCACCTTGACAACTATCTACAACAACAAGCTTTTACAAAAGGTTTTGCAGATATCAATTTATACAAAAAGATTGAAAATGACAAACTACTATTTGTTGTTGTTTTCTGTTGATGATATCATTTTTTGTAGCAATGAAGAATCCATGAGTTAGAATTTTTCTTCAGTAATGCAACAAGAATTTGAAATGTCCTTACTTGGTGAACTTACTTATTTCCTTGGTCTACAAATATAGCAAAGAAAAGTTGGTATATTTCTTTCACAAACCAAATATCTCAAGAAGATATTGAAGAAGTACGGAATGGAAGATTCTAAATCAATATGTCCTCCAATGGCAATAGGATGGAGTCTCAGTTGTAATTATGAATCACCAATAGTAAACCAACCAAATTACAAATCTATGATTGGAAGTTTTTTTTATATAATAGGTACCAAAACTGATATCATGCATGTAGTAGGAATTGTTGGAAGGTTCCAAGAAAATCGAAAGGAATCACATCTCCAAGTAGTCAAAAGAATTTTCAAATATCTTCAAGTAACTTAGGATTTTGGACTCTGGTATCCTAAAGATACAGACCTTACTCTTCATGCATATACAGATGTATATTGGGAAGGAAATTTTGATGGTCGACAGAGCACTAGTGGAGGTGAATTCTATATGGGTTCTTGGTTAGTGATGGTTAAGTAAGAAACAAAGTTTGATTTCCTTATCTGCAGCTGAAGCAGAATATGTGGCTATTGCATATTGCTACAGACAACTACTTTGGATGATGCAAACATTGTAATACATTCAGATCACATGTAATCCACCCATATCCATTCTATGTGATAATACAAGTACCATTAGTATTTCGAAAAATCCTGTCATGCACTCCAAGACCAAGCACATACCTATTAAGTACCATTTTCTATGAGAACAAGTCTTTGAACAAAAGGTTAAATTGGTGTATGTTCCCTCCAAAGAAAAAGTTGTTGATATATTCACTAAACTGCTTCCCAGAGAAACATTTGAATATCTCAAACAAAATGTGGGAGTAGTTGCTACATCATCCTACTGTTAAATCATGTTTTTAGAGGAAGGTTATTATACACAGGTTTCATGAAGTATAGTCGCATATACACGTGGGTTTCTGTGGCTAAAGAAGCATGTATGTTTTTCTGACTGAAAAATAGTGTGTCAGACTCTGATATGGGTGCTCTGTCTGATATTGATGGTTACAGTCTGAAGATATGCTTTGTTCATTCATTTTTATCTGACTGACAAAGATTCCTTGATGAATCACTTGTTGACAATTCACAGGCAGCACAGGTTTAGGGGGAGCATTGGCCTTCACACACATTCTACATTGTTGGCATCATGGTTGTTGAGTTCAGCTATGGCTTCAGATACTTATATCATTTGTTGCATAAGTCATGTAAAGATCTATGGTGTGATATGACTTCTTCTGTCATGGTATATGTTTGAATGAGTCCTATTGGACACATGATGTAATTTGTATCCCCACTTTGCATGGGATGGATGATGTAATAATTGTTGTATTTATATCATGTATAAACAATCGGTATATCCCCACTTGGTTGGGTAGATGAGTCAAATATGGTGTATCCCCACTTGGTTGGGTGGTTGATGTATGTATAAGTCATTGGTCATAGGGAGGTCATACTCACTTAGTTGAGTTATAGAGTCATGCTATTCTTTTGAAACATATCTCTATAGACTCCGCATGCACTCATAGGGAGCATGGAAAACATACTGTATATCAAAGGGGAGAGTATCTTGGTCCAACCTTTGCCCTTGATGTCAAAGGGGGAGATTATTTTGGTGTTGCTTGTTATCTCTAATAGTTTCTATAGCTTCCAGTAATCAACACCAACATGGTTACCATCAAGTCCAAAGGGGGAGATTGTTGGCATTATGATACAAATGTTGTCCTGGATGGCAACTCACTCATAGGTCTATTCAGAGGTAACATGGCATTAGTACCAAAGAGCAAGAAGATGGAACTAAGGTCTACTGATAATATTAAAGAAGTTGAAGGAAAATAATGGTGTAAAGTAGTTTTAAGATGTGTACGTAGTTCCACTTAGTCAAAACAATGTGTCCACACTGCTTCATAGAACAAAAAGAGCGTATACGTATACACACATGTTCACAAGAAGAAAAGTGCATATATGTTGGAAAATAAAGGAAATTTAAGAGTAAACAATACCAGGGGTCAATACCATGGTATTATCCCAAAATATTGAGCAGAGTAATGACTATTTGATCCCGTCCAAGAATACCACAAGTCCTAAGTGGTTTTGGTCCAAGGTATTGAGAAAGGCCTAAAACTATATAAGGAGGAGAAGATCATAGGGCTAGGGTGTGCAAGTGAAAGGGTTTCTAAGGAATACTTGTATCTAAAGTATATTTTATGTTGCAGGGGATATGTTTGTGATTTGATCTAAAATTTTTGTGCACCTTGAATTCAATGTTGGATCAGGATCACAATACCTAAACTGACTTATCATTGAATGGTCTGGTATTTTTTGGACCAGATCTGATTTTTTATACCTATTTTATTCTTTAAATGTTAGGAACTGGGTTTGTCTGAAGTCCAAAATAGCAGCGAAGTTATGCGTTAATATTTGAAGATCTATACATTAGTTCATCTCGGTAAAAGCACATGTACATGCAGGTCCTACTCTTCGAAGTAGAATATACAAAGGAAAAGCCTTTTCTTCAAATCTGACTAATCTATCTAATCAATTTTGTTCTTTATTGTTGTCTGTCAATGAAGTATTCTTAGATATGAATGTAAAACTGAATACATAAGGATTTTGGTATCTAATTGATTGATTGTATAAGTGAGAAGGGTGATCTCTACTACTGTCTATGTAAAGCTCTGTAAATTTACAGTAGATGCCCAATATATTGTTGGTTGGTAAAGACATGATTCATATATTTTATGTTTCAGTAGTTTTGAAGGTATATGCAGGTTTGATTAAAGGAAGTAGCTTATACACGCATGTTGGGTTCAGTAAAGTAGCGTATACATTCTAATGCATGATTTTTGAGGTTGCAACTTGTTCTGAATGATGATGCAGGTTTCTAGGTTTAGCACAGTGTTCTGGTGATAGTGATATGACTATTTAGATTAATTGATTATTGGTTGATGCAGTTTGAAACTTCTGATGGGTCCAGTATGAAAATTTGATGAAATGAGGCCTTCATGTGTATTGTTGTGTGAGAGGAGAATCCAGTCTGAAAATTTATGAAACATGGTCCCGAGAAGAAGAGAGAAGGTCGTAGCTTTCTGTAGGCTAGCACCTATGTGCTAGTAAACACATTGGCTAGTACAAGAGCTAGGGGGTTGCAGATCCCTTCCAGTAGAAGCTGGAAAATGAGAGAATGTTGTAGCCTTCTACAGGTGGGTACCTGCACACTGGTATGAGTCTACACCAGTACGAGATTGTAAATAGACTTTTCTTATTATTAAAAGAAGACAAAGATAACAACAACAGGAGGTTTTTCTTCCGCATTGGGTTTCCACGTTAAATCTTGGTGTTCATGTGTGTTTCTTATGTGTGAATGTTTATTATGGTTTTACTGCACTGTTTAACAAGTTACTAAGGCACTGATTAAAGATCAACACATGATAAACTGATTAAATCATAAGTTCTCTAGGTATACACTCGATTCTCTAATAACAGTAGCGTGTACATGCTAGTTCACTTCGTAGAAGTAGCGTATATAAATATGTTTGGGAAATGAAAAATATTGAACTAATAATATTGATTGACCCCCCCTCTCAGTATTATTTCCAACATTTCTATTAGATTTAGGGATTTATTCTGACCTTCACAAACCTTAACCGTTAGAACCCAAAAATTATAGTAAGTAACAGTTAACAGACTCAAACCCTGCATTGATTGCGCTAAACATTTATAACATCAAGTAAAATAATAGATATGCCTCTTTCATGCATATATTAAGTACTTTTCATGATAAACTGCAATAAACAAAGGGAGCATAGAGTAATTTCAGAAGTAAACAATAACACACAAATACATAGATAATGCTCCGAAACAACCTTTATTATGATTAGATCTTCAATTACAGAATCTTCCAACCCTATGCACACAGCTGCAGTGGTCGGTGCACTCAGTTGTGAAGTTACCAAGGTATCCACGTACACAGCAACATGAGCCTTCCCCTTCACCTAAGTACAGAACACAAACTTCTAACTCTTACTAGGGCCTATTTCAAGGATTGTTTTATTCCATTCTATCTGATTCATTTCTTTAGTGAATGAAAAGTTCCTCTTAGATCTATCCACATGAACTTCCTCATGATTGCCAAGGTCCCTTCAAATTCAAATAAATATTTTTTAGCACTACCCTCCATAGTGTCGTGACTGTTATCCTCTTCCACACACTCCTATAATTTTTTCTTATCTCTTAATTTCCATTGAGATTCAACATCTTTTGTTGCACCCCCTTCCTTACTATTTCTAGTATCCTTTCTTCATATGCTTTCCTCCACGACATCTCTTTGTAAACCTTTCCTATCATTCTACAGGTCTCTCTAGAACCATTACTTCTCCAATACTCCAATTGACCATTCCTTCTCTTCCTTTTTTCATTCTAGTTCTACTAACTGTACTATCATTCTCCCTTAGATTTCTAGACTATTTTACTTATTTATTTTCTATCTTTACTATCTCCCTAATCTTAGCCCTTCTTGCATATTAATCATATCTCCTCCTTCTCTACTCTTACATATACATCCTTAGCCTCTTTTTATCTCATATCTTCTCCATTCCTTTCATCCCATGAATTTTTTTTGAGGGTTTGAGTTGCCATACTATTAGGCTCCGTGTGCATCAATCATTTCCCCATGAACAACATCTTAAGAAAAAGTGGGTTTTCTTCTAGTAATATCCCCTATAATTGGCTTCAAACTTAATTTTTGCACTAATATCCCTATTTTATTCTCTCAAACCAAAATTCAATTTCTCTAGTCCCCTTATTGTCAAAGACCTTTAACCTTGACACCATGTTTTGGCTCTAAGCCATTGGTTCTTGAATCCTCAACATAGGATTAATTGCCGCTTGTGTTTCTATCCACTCTTGAAGTAGACAAGCTAATTCAAAAATAAAAATTTGATGCAATTTGATGTACATTTTCTTTTATATTTTTGTTTATCCATAGATTTCTAATCTCCACACATGTGGACTCTTTTTCTTTCTCCAAAATCTAGTCTTGCATCATGTTTCTTGAGGGTCTCCACATTATCAACTCATCCATTAAAGAAGAACCTAATCATTAAATTATAAAAAATAGAATGAATTATCAGAATGGGGATTTACACATAGTGCTTGGAATAATTACCCAACAAATACCCCATAAACATCAACTTTTTCAATCATCAAGAACTGAAGAAGGTCACAACTGAGATACTTATGAGAATTGTAGGAACATAGTAATCAAGAATCCTAAGTTCTATAATTCATGTTAAAGTATACACATTAAATCATTCATATGGAGGCATTCCTCATCATAACATAGGATTCATGGAAAATGAAGCATCCAATATTTCATTATCTCATATATGAGCAAGATCTCTACATTGCATATATCATGCTAGTGGCATTTTTTGGATAGAAGACTAAAAATCTCACTTGAAGACTAAGGAAAATGATTAAAAGTAACCCATAAAACTTTCCTAATACATACTTTTATAGTTTATTACACTCATAATAACAAGCCTATGTACTAATTAGCTGGTTACAAAATAGTTACAACTACAAGATTCCCAAAATATTCCAAATAGATACTTGTAATGCTAATAAAACTCCATATACATATGAAATAGTTGTTGTGAATGGTGTGTGTACATGATGTATACATGTTATGAGGTGAAATATTGAATATGGGTTACACTTTTGGGCCAAATGTGGTGAGTAAATTTAATTTTTTTCCTCTTTTATCGAATTGAAGCCCTCAAAATTCATATACGCACTGTGAATTTTGATTCAGAGTAAAAATAAACACCGTGGAGAATTATGTTGTTGTCCTAATAATATTTTTTGCAAAAATATTTAGTGTCATATAATATGTCAATTTTCCATTAAATGAAATGCTTTTCGATGCAAATTTCACACATCTTAAGAGGCATGTGTGAGTCATGTAACATAACCTAGTATAAATTGTCTATATATATATAATATATAGATATATATATATATATAAATATATATATATATATATATATAAATATATATATAAATATATATAATATATATAAGAATATATATATTATATATATATAATAAATAACATGATTCATGAGAGAGTAACTTTCATATATTATTTTCTTTAATGCAAAAATAATTTTTTATTGTTTTTGGATGTTGGCAGAATAATATTTCAATTGCATTTTGTAGGCATGTTTGTTCACGTAAGGTTTTTTTCAAATTTATAAATTAATTTAAAAACAAAAAGTACCATTTTGAAGAGGACTCGCAAAAGAAGATAGTGATATTTTTTTTTTAATTTCGTTGTGTATATTTTATGATATTGATCTTTTATTCAACCTCTTTAAAATAAGTCAAAAAAATTTCAAGCGTTATGTTTAAAAGAAATTAGATGAAAACTATCATATGAATTAGAAAATTTCAAACTAATATGTCATTGAATAGAGGATTCCTTCATGAATCCAACGTGATCAACTCTGCCACCTAAGGACAAATTAGCCCTAAGTCCACTATGGCACAAAATGGAGTTGCAGGAACTTTTGCAGAAGGGATGCTGAAATTGTGGATTTTAGGGCTTAAGAGTCTTGATCGAGCTGCTAAATTTCAAATTAAAATAACTCGATTGAGGGTTTCATAAACTCTTGGCCAACCCATATATGTGGTTAACAAGGGATCCATCGACCCATATATGTGGTTAACGAGGGCTCAATCGAGTGCTACAACTTGATTGAGCTATGTAGCTCAATCATGCCTCTAAAAAAAAATGAATGATATAAATTTAAGCTTTTACCTCATTTTAAAATTCCAAATATTATTAGAATTTTTGTTATCAT